>JARQWZ010005987.1:0-62968 GCA_033150135.1 Gobio occitaniae | reverse complement strand
ACTGGGAATTTGTACAAGGGTTTTTTTAAGTAAAGTTTTAAGTTTAAGTAAGGTTTTTCAATTATTTTAAGTAAAATAAAGAAAGAGTATCGCAATAAAAATAGTCTTTTTTCTCTTTAACCTCTTCCTGTTTCTGTCGCCTAAGAAGAGAATGACAAAAAAATGTATGTGACAAGCCATCAGAAACCGAACCGAAAACCATGGTTAAAAAAGCGAGGTATGTATTGAACCGTGGACAAACTGTACTGTTGCATCCCTAATATATTTATATATTATATTATATTATATTATATTATATTATATTTATATTATATTATATTATATTATATTAATATTTATATTCATATATATATATATATATATATATATAAACATTTAGCAGTGGTACCGAAATACCATAACATTTTCTATAGTATTGGTACCCGACTACTGGAATTTTGGTACTGTGACATCTCTAGCTGGCAACATTTATTACCCAAATTACTGAACTATTATTTGAAGGAGTATTGTACACTTCAGGTTTGTTCATTCATAGGATCTTTTGTACTTTCGTAACAAAGAGAAAAAGGTCAATTTATAATGTTTTGTTTCATAAAGCAACTGATTTTCAGTTATTTGTTATTTCTACTTCTTTCCAGGCACAGAACACTTATTTTTTGAGAGTTGTTTAAGTGAAAAGAAGATCCTGTTGTAATGTTTAATAATTTATTTTAGAATAAAACAAATTTTGCTTTGAAGAAAAAGTGGATTTTTTTTTTGTATATAATGTCAATTATAGAATCGGCAAAAATCAGTATCGGCCAAGAAAATTGCAATCGGTGCATCTCTAATAAATAGTTGAGAAACGTTTTTTATCCAAAACCGGGCTCAATTGAAGCAAACTGTGAAAAAACTGTGCACTGCTTTGATAGTAGGGACATTGTGATTTCCACGACATGAATGGAATTACAGAATCCAATCATAAAAATGGGATTGACTGTACAACTTGGGTATGTTACAGAATTTGGCAAATTTGGGATGAATAAATCAAAATTGGGGTTCCATAATGAATAAAATTGGATGAGTGTCTGAGAGCATTAAACCGTAAAAAGACTTTCAATATGAAGTCTGCATGTTCTGTGTGTCTCTGTGTGAATGAACCACGTTTGTGTGTCAGCGTATGCCAATCTCTATATATGGTGACATGAACACATGAACTTCATCTCCAGAGCTGCTCCGTTTCATTAAATAAAACTATTATCAGTTTACCTTGAAAAGGTTATGAAAGAAATATATTACTATTGTATACTAAGATTCAGACTAATAATATTAATAATAAACTACTGTATCTTACACGGCTCCTTCACCAGGTAGAAATTCATACAAAGGTTAGGTGTTATATATTAAAATATTTTAGCTTTGCAAAAATTATAAAATGCTATGTGTTGAATTTGTTGATGTTATGGCTCTGTTTGACAGTAAGTAATAAAAACAAAAAGGGATTGAGTATTGTGCATAATATTTTTTTCTAAACATTTTTTATTTAAAAAAAAAAATTGTAAATGGAATCATTAGGCAGAATCAAACTGGAAAATTTCTTATGGATTCCCAACCCTAACCACAAACCAACCCAATTTATGTTATATATTTAAATCTTTTATATATTTAAATAGCTGCTCTCTTTTCTTTGAAGGAAATCTTGAATGGACGACGTCCGGCTGTGAGACAGAAATAATTGACAATAACACCATAAAGTGCTCGTGTTCACATCTGACGTTCTTTGCAGTGCTGATGGTGAGAAGCTTCTCAGAGTTTCATGAATTCCCCCATGAATTCAATATCAGTCTTTTAGTCCACGTCTATATTCTAGTGAACTTGTACAAGATGACTAAATAAACTTAACAGATAAATGCATTTAAAATGTAAAGATCTGATTCTTGCTAACAAACAACTAAGGGTTTTAAAATAGTTGTTTCTGTTGTGTTTTCTCTGATCTCTTAGTCTCCTCCAGATGTAAATCCAAACAGCGCAGCACCGTATGTGGAATCATTGAGCATCATCTCTTCTATCGGCTGCGGCATCTCCATATTTTTTCTGTCCGTCGCTCTGTTCATGCATTTCCTCTTACGGTAGAGTATCTTAAAATATAACATTTAGTTACTGTAAGTTTTTTGTTCATCTTTTGGATAAAAGCGTCTGCTAAGTGCATAAACTCATGTTACAAATACAGGTTGTTTTATATTTGAACAGGAAAGCCAAATCAAACCAGGCCACGAAGATCTTGATGAACATGTTTGTGGCTTTGTTTCTCCTGAATTTATCCTTTTTGTCAAATGAGAGCGTGGCCAACACAGAAGACAAGAATGCGTGCGTCTTCATAGCGCTGCTCATGCATTACTCCATGCTGGCTACATTCACCTGGTTCTTCATTCAAGCTCTTCATATGTACTTATGGCTCATCAGACAGAATGTCGCCATCACAAACTACATGAGGAAGATCATCGTGTTTGGCTGGAGTGAGTTATATGAACAAAACACCTGTTATACTGTTGCCTTAAGAAATAAATTTTAAACAAAAACCAGCAAGTCAGACTGTAAACTCAGGTTCACCTGAAAAAGAAAATATACTGCACACTAGTCATATGAACGACTGTCATGATACTTTTAAGGTGTTTTTGACCTTTTCTCGAGCAGCTTGTCTTCAACACGTGGTATTTCAATATGAATTTTAGTAATTTAAGTACATTAAGTTAAATTAAATTAATATGATAAATGTTTCATTGGAAGGTAGCTGAAATAAAAAACCTTTTTGATATTTTATATTAAGTGAAAGTTTATTTTATTCCAAGTAATGAAAATGTTCTGTTTTTTCAGCGTTTCCGGCTCCGATAGTCGTAGCTGTTGTTTCAATAGGAGGATATAAAACAGTGATTATAAACGCAACGTCTGGAAAAACCACACGAATGTAAGTTGTTCAATTTCAGTCAGTCACTCCGAGTTACGCCAGTGACTGACAGAATGGGGGTTTTGCTTAGAAGCATTTCACCTTTGAGTATTAGAAAACAAGCCAATTGTATGTTAAATACCATGGGTCTGCGGAATTTGCATCGCGAACTCTGCCCAACCGCGTAGGTATATAAGGTATCAACTTTATTTATATTCTGTAGCACTTTTTACAATGCGGATTGTTTCAAAGCAGCTTCACAGTGTTAAACAGGAAAATAATGCAACAGAATTTGATTCGGCTGTACAGGTGATGTCATCAGCTCATTTAAATTATCATACAGTGACAATGTGGGCAGATCAGTAATTTAGTTTATATAGTTAATTTAGTAATTAAAATTATTTGGATATTTAGTTGAAAATTTAGTGTCCCCAAGTGGCTCGTGTTCTGCTCTGGACGCTTCGGCAATTGTAAAGAGAGCTTTCTCTTTCTAAAAAAACTGCACAGGCACGTCTTTTTCAAGATGTCTCGCTCCTGTGTTTCTGGTTGTGGGCGCATGATCCATCCTCCTGACGGCCAGGATCGCTGTCTCATGTTTGGGCTTTAAAATCACGAGTAGGCAGTCATTTTCTCACTGCAGGAACATGGCCATTGTGATGCTTAGACCTCCATCCTTGGAGGTAGAGTCCCCTCTGCCGCACCCCAATCTATTTCCTCATCACAAGGGAATATTTCGGCTGGTGACCAGGGTGATCCGAGGGTTACAGTGGAACAACCTGACGAGTCTTCCTCGGGCCACGCCCCCCTCCACATGCAAGCCGTGGAGCTTCCGGATGAGCCTGGTTCCTCTCAGGGACCCAGCGTATCATTCAGGGCTCTGGCGGATGATGCCATGTCGCTCACAGCATCACAAGGCGGACTTGAGTCCTCTGAAGATGAGGATTCGGCTGCGCTGCCTCCATCGGGGGTTCCAGTGTTGTCCGAGTGGCATCCTCTGCCCTCTCCCAAGCCCTCTCCTCTCTATCTTTTTAATAACAATTCTAGTCTCAAGCGAGAACTAAAGTCTGACGCATGCGTGATCTCTTGTTGTTTCCTTGTCACTTCACGCGTGTGTTTGGTTGTGAAATGTAGTTTGCAGACGGGACAGAGTTGTCGCAGATTCTTCCTCTTGTACAGTCATGCAATGTGAAACCCCCTGTCGCCGATCCATCGTGCAGTGTGAACACAGCAGCATCTGAATGATACCCCAGATAGTCATGCAGTGTGAAAAGAGCAGTGGTCCAACGAGTTTGAAAATCGTGCAGTCTGAACTCGGCATTAGCCTCGAACACACACGCTCTAAATCTAAGAATTTATTATTATTAATGATCGACATTATTAAGTCGCCCAGAGTGAAGATTTTGTCATATATGTTTTACTCACATTGTAGAGGGTTGCCAATATACTGTTAGACAACATGCATTTTCTCTCAACTATTTATGTTGCAAAACTGACTGTATTTACCTGAATACTCAGCAAGATGGGTAATTTGACATAATGTGTGTATATGACCATTTAAGCACAATAAGCCTCGAAATACAAGTCAATCTGGTACTCGCAAGCTATTTGATAGCCGGCTATGTGTGTGCACAGCACACCATAGGTCAGTGGTGCGTGCGCTTTTGCGCAATACAAGCACTATTCAATCGGAGGAATTTCCGAATTGATAACAAAATATTTCAGGATTGATACATATAACAATATCAATATTTTTGAGAACACTGGCTGACATTATACAAATTAGTTACAAACCTACGTAGGTACAGTAGAAAGCAGAGTATGTGAGTGGAGTAGGAGTGAAGCAGTCTATGTTATAAACAGAACTTGTGATATTTCAAAGCATACATTGCATCCAGAAAGTATTCAGAGCACTTTTTGTCCACATTTAGTTTCCACGTTACAGCCTTATTCCAAAATGGATTCAATTATTTTCCTCAAATTTAAATTCTACAAACAATACCCCATAATAACAGCGTGAAAGAAATCTTTACAAATGTATTAAATATAAAACAACAAAGAAAAATCACATGCAAGTATTCACAGCCTTGCTCAATACTTTGTTTAAGGATCTTTGGCACCAATTAAAGCCTCAAGTCTTTTTGAGTTTAATCCTCTCGAGTCGGCCGTCACGCGTTTTAGTCTTCAGAAAATGACCTCTAGCTGAGTGAATACTTGTCTCACAAACATGAGACATATGTCTAAAGAAACGCTGAAATGTCAGGTTTTAAACACTTTAAACCAAATCAAAAACAAATATGTATTTATGTAATCTGGTTGAAAGCAGAGAGATGTTAGTCGTTCCTGAGCGGCTCATTATACACTAATGTGACCACGCCCACGAAGCGCGCGCTCTATTGAGATTCAAATACTGAGGCTCCGGAGGTGATGCCCACACACACATCAGCTCAAACTAACACATCAACACCTACTACAACTACATCGTTTTGAGACGCGTTTCATAATCCTGGAATAATTCTCCGGAATGGATTCCACCGCTGTGTGTAAGTAGGCAGGGCTCTACGCAAACATTTTTCTTGAGGAGCACTTGAAAAGTGCTGTCAAAAGTTTAGGAGCACTTTCTGATCAATAAAATGCATTCCAATTATAACTTTCCCATTACAGGACTATCTTTGTCCCTTTAAATTAATGTCCAGGGGCACAATTTTAATGCAAAGTATAAATATGAAAATAAAACCGCCAATAGGTGGTGTCAAGTCTATGTGTGAGTCATTGATTCAATCGTTCAAACGCAGATTCATTCGAATCGAACCGCTTGGAGATGCGCAACAGTTCTGGTGTAGTTTTAATTTTCACGAAATAAACTGTATAGTGGCGAAAACGTTGTCTATTGGACTTTTGTACAAGATAAGTATTACATTTGCAATCATGCCAACTCGGAGCAATAGCAGTCCGTAACTTTTGGCGCTCTGGCGGTTAATAGAGAACTTTTTATCTTTAACAGCTAAATAAAATATACAAATAACATTATCATTCATTACAGAACATTTAACAGAAGGGAATTTAACAGAAACTTGCATTGAAGCAGGATACTGCATGTAACAGTTATGCATGACAACATACTCAAAAATGCATATTGTGCATGTCATGTTCTTGCCACTATATGAATGCTTATTAATCTGCTATAAAATCAAACTTCCTTTTTGGACTTCTGAACAGAAATATTTGAAAGGACATTACAGGACTCCTTGTGCTCCTAATTTAATTTTTTTTTTTTTAAATGTAGTGTAGTTTGGGTTACGGACTGCTATTGCTCCGAGTTGGCATGATTGCAAATGTGATACTTATCTTGTACAAAAGTCCAATAGACAAGCTGATGTTAAGTAACAACGTTTTAGCCACTATACTGTTTATTTTGTGAAAATCAAAACAACACCAGTTAGTACAATAGCAGTCCGTAACTTTTGGCGCTCTGGCGCTTAATACAGAACTGCACACGTCTCGTGGAAGAACATTGCAGCCGGTGCTACTTCTCTCTGTTTGTGTCTATGGTGAGTCACACTGCGAACCAAACTGGAATAAAATAGTCAGAATATAAACACTTATTATATGTGTACCGTAGTGATTCAGGGTAAGATAAAAACACGGTTTGGAAAATGGATTTATGATGTACTCATATATACATCTAGTAATTTTTAAACACGAGAAAAGTTGTGGACTGCAGCTGATAAAGATTAAATCAAGAACTCATACAAGGGTTTTTTTAAATTATTATTTATTAATTCATTTTTGGTGGCATTTTTGCCCCAAGCCCCCGTTAATTTCCGACCTTGTTTATGATGATCCAAATGTGGTATTTCTAGTTAATTTGGATTTGGCTGCAAATAAACATCAGCGCGAGTCGTCTGGTAAGTGCGCATGGCTGCGTCACACCCGTTTCACCTGTAAACAATCTATGAAGTGTAGTCCGTTGCACACATTTTTTGCACATGCTTTGCTGACAGAAAGCGTGACAAGCAGTCGATCGCAGAACGAAACGTAACTGTTGCTCAGTCAGTGTTGATGTATTTTGGCAGTTGTAATTTTTATTCCGATTGTATTTTTTCACAGTCGCACGCAGTAATTTTCAGGCGCAAATGGTCGCTATGTAGAGCCCTGGTAGGCTAAGTTTACTCTGTAAGCATCTGTGAATATTAAACGCAAAAACCTGCGCGAGGACGCACTGAAGCTTTCTTTGTTTAAATTAGCTCAAAATTACTGTCAGGTATAAGTAATTACCTTGACAAACTATACATCATTTAAAAGATGTAACTCAAGCTTCCATTTTTGACCTCTGTTTATTCTCAAAGTCATAGTGACCGTAATTTGTTAATACGTGTCAGGAGTTATGAATATGAAAACCGCATCGGTACCTTTGATTGTAATATGAGCCTCAGCTGATCTCATTCATAAAAAACTCCTCTATTCTCCTCATGAAGACTCACGACAAAACATCCCTCAGGGCTTTTAGTTCAAAAGTGTGCAGATGAGGAGAAATAGATAGATTCTCATATGTCTGTGTCAAATTTCTATACAGAGAAGTGTTATTTCAATCTGTTGTGTTTTCTGATATATACTAGTCCTATATAGCACGCATGAAGAAGATACCATGTGACATTGACATAAACAGCTTCCAGAAATCGCTATCACATGCAGATAGACACAATCGCGACAATATATGGCTTATCGGTGTTATTTATACCATGTTGGCTTGGCTATTTATAACATTTGACTTGTGATATAAAGTACGTTTGGAGTAAAAACATGGTTTTAATCTCATTAATTGTGTTTTAATAAATTGGTGTAATAAATCATACATTATGGTTTAATAAATCATAAATTGTTGTGGATGATAATATAGATTGTTTTAAGTTATCTGGTCTACCTATATGAAGCAACTCTGCACTGTGCCCAAGCAGAATTTCTTCATTTTCTCAAATCAGTAAAAAGAAAAAACTCTTTGGAAATACAAGATGGAGTCAAAAGTCTTGGGAACACATATCTATTGTGTGTTTTGAGACCTTAATTTTAGTTTTTTGTTTTTTCAAAAACAGTGCATAAACATTTTTCTCTCAAAAATACAAGCATGTACATACATGTTGATCACAAATTATGGTAGCCCAGTTTGTGCTGAATACAGTGTAATTACACTTTTGCCATTAATGTGTTTATAAGCAACTGAAAAAAACACAAATGTCAGAGCATGTCAAAACGTCTAAAGGGCCCCAAAAGAGCTCAGACTCCAGAGGGTTAATACATTTGCAAAGATTTTAAACAAACTTTTTACATTGTCATTATGGGGTATTGTTTGAGGAATTTTGAGTAAAATAATTAATTTAATCCATTTTGGAAAAAGGCTGTAACATAAAATGTGGAAAAAGTGAAGCGCCGTGAATACTTTCCGGATGCATTGTAGAGCCGCAAATTTCCTCAGGGAGCAAAGACGGATCGTTTTTTCTGATATCAGGGAGCAAGGACAGGAGCGGTGAGCGGGAAATGGTGAACTCGGAGAGGAGCGGAGTGATTATTGAACGCTTAGAGCGTGGAGGAGAAAGTGTCCTCTGATTGTCTTAATTATATTTCACTTTCTTCTAATTATAGGTGCTGGATTACAGATCCTTTAATTCACTACATAGTGAACATTGGTTATTATGCCTTCGTCTTCATCTTCACAACTGGAATCTTCATCATGATCGTCACTAAGATTGTCCAAGCCCGACACATAAGAGCTCCCGAGGGCAAGAGAAAGATGTTCAGAAAGCAGCTCATGATAGTGTTGAGTTTGTTCCTGCTCTTCGGCCTGACGTGGGCTGTGGCGTTCTTCAGTTATGGAGCGATGCTCATTCCCTCATATTACATCTTCACTGTGTTGAACTCGTTTCAGGGTGAGAAACAATCACATGCATCATCACAATTGGTTTAGTTTAGAATGCTTAAAATAATTTTCTGTTTTTTTCTTCAGGGTTTTTCCTCTTCCTGTATTACTACCACATTCACAAAGATGTAAAAGGTAGTTTCTCTGATAATCCAGAAAGGTCCAACTCCACCACAACCATCGTTCAATCCAGAATTAATGCCATTGAAAATGTTTATAATTAGCCTAATTTAGACAGAAACCCATGTTGTCTCTCAGCTGATAAGTCAACTGTAGAAGGTCAGAATACTAGTCGTATTTAATATGCTGTACGGTGAGGGGATATGATCATAATGGGATCATAAGTGGGATCATTAGTTTTTAAAGATATTTTAAACAAAACTACTTAAGTACTTTACAAGTTTTATATTTTCTCATATCTGTAAGTTCAAGGTCATTGTAACCCTTGTTATGAAATATATATAGTTTAACTGAATTTTGGATGTTTAAATTGTGCAATGAACATCATTTCATTCTTGACGTAGGCTATTAGTTGTATTTCTGACACCTAAACAAATTATGTTTCTTTTAAACAGTGCATTAATATGATCATTTTAATTTGTGCATTATATTCAATATTTTGATTTAGTCTTTCTACATATAAATATATCAGTGGTAGGCTACTATATATGTTTCTTATTGTGGGTTTGTTTGCAGTAGTTATGTATTTGATATGATTGTAACACTAAAGGGCGCTGTGAGATATTAGAATGATTTATGAAGGGTCATGTGACACTGAAGACTGGGATAATGATGCTGAAATTCAGCTTTGATCACAGAAATAAATCTATTGGTGGGTGATATGATCTTATTTCAAGATGAGTCATTTTAAAAACAAGTCAAATTTCAAAGTTAAAGATACTTCAGCAAAAACTAATACAAGGTTAAGTTATCGTCTAGTTATTCACCTGTTCTTTGTGATTCATGTTAGAATTAAAGACTATTTCACAAGTTGACCCTTACTTATAATCAGACTATCAAATAGTATGCGTATTTGGGGTGCTTTCCAAGGAGAGGGCTCCAGGCTCTGTATTTGGCCCGAACCCAGAGTACTCCCCCACGTCTCTGATTAGGAAAGTAACCAAGTGAGTGTGAGGAAGATGGGGTGGTGGAGGGATGCTGAAAAACTCTTGAGGAATATTGGTGAGTTGACTGGGTATTTATATGATCCTCCACTTGTGCTGATTGGTTAGGCCTGTTGATTACTGATTGCTGACAGCTGGTTGGAATGACATGATGATTGGATAGATCATTTGAATGTGTTCCTCCCAAACTTTTGTTAATAAAACAATTTCATTTGACTCCTTCGTTTGGTCCTCAAATCCTTACGCTTGCCCATTCTTCCTGCTTCTAACACATCAACTTTGAGGACAAAATGTTCACTTGCTGCCTAATATATCCCACCCACTAACAGGTGATGAAGAGACCATCAGTGTTATTAACTGCACCTGTTATAATGTTATGTTAATGTTATACCTGTCATAATGTTATGCATGATCGGTGTATTCTCTGGCTCTGTTCATCTCACAACAGTTTCCACATGAGCGATTTATAGATTATCATGACAGAATATGCTAATCGATGACTTGAAGATCGCTAACTCAAATTCATCAACTAACCATTCAGAAAAGTCCTCTCTTATTCTACATGTTGTCTCTTCTTCTTGAGTCTCTCCATCATTGTCCGACTCCGGTTTGAACATTAAAGTGTTACTTCAGCGATTAGCATTAAGCTTTGTATCAGCAGAAACCCGGTAGTATATTCAAATTATGGTACTTTCCCCCCTCATATCCCCTTGAGACAAGAGAATTATGCATTTTATTTCTGGAAAATATCCTCTGATGACGCAAATATCTGATATCTGATAATATCTAATAAATATCTGATAACGCGCCAAACTGGACACGCTTTGTGAATGACAGCCGCGCTTACCTCAGCTCTTCGCTCTTGTGATGAATGAAATCTTACTCCTGCTGCATTTGTGTCGTGACTTTTGTTCGGCTCACTCACACTTTATTGAAAAGACGCGGTCAGTTTTTAATTGTAGTGTCTGTTCTCTAACTGAACGAAATGTTTTTATTACTATGAATATCAAAACGAAGGTGGGGCGGTGCAGCGGTGGGCAAGTGATATAACCAGTAGCCGTGGCTTTGGGAGTGGCCTCGTAGGGCAGCGCAAGTGCATTGTGGGAGTTGTTGTCTTTCAACCACATGAGACAAAAATAAATGTTCTGTCTTTTCTCGCTCTAGAAGGCACCAAATTCAAAAATAATTTCACATTTGTACTACACAAATGACCCAGTTTAAATACACATTCATCTTCCCCCCTGAAGTACCCCTTTAACCCTCTCGAGTCGGCGGTCGCGCCGCAAATCACTCCGCAGAAGTAGAGCAGTCCTACGCCTTCTGAGAATATAGTCCCCAGTATGTATAAGTTTATAAGATGGCTGTGTCTCATGTAACCTTGTCATTTGTACATGCTGTGACTATACACATCACAACATGTAAATAGGAAAATGTTGGCGTTATTTTGTCACTTATTGAGCAGTAGGCTAGCTGGAGCCATGTACCTCCAGTCTTTGTGCTAAGCTAGGCTAGCAGTGAGTGTGTCAGACAGAGTTATGGCACGCACGGAGACGAGAATGGTATGTATGGACTTATCTAACTCTGGGGAATACAGTTAATAAGCCAAAGTCCCAAAAAGTTGTCATGTTCCTTTAAACCGGTTAAGTGGGAATGGTTTAGAAATAGCGGTGCATCAAATATTTTAAGAGTATCTTCTTTTGCACTGATGAGAGGCCCTTGACGGACACAAGGATTTCCTCTCAAATTGAGGACTTACTTTAAACCTCGGACTTGGAAGTCTTTTTTCTCAATTTTATTTTATTTTATTTTATTTTATTTTTACTTTACTGTTCTCGTTGTTATGATTGTTCGTACATTGTTTGTTTTGTTTAGGTTATCATGGGAAATGTTATTAAAAGTTATGCGTATTGAAACAAATAAATGCATAGTCAGGAATATAAAATAATTACACATAATGTTAATGGGCTACATAATGCGATTAAAAGGAGTAGAATTAATGCAAAAATTGAAACGAGAAAGAATACAGATAATTTATTGGCAAAAGACCCATTTACCTCCACAAGAACATGAGAAACTAAAGAAACTTGGTTTTCAAAATACTTATTACTCATCTCATAAATCAGGATGCAGAAGGGGAGTGGCCATCTTGATTTCTAATGCAGTGAATTTTGAATTTAAGACAATATATATTTTATTAAGAAAATATTTGATTTAATATCAACAGAAACCCTTATATTTGGTGGGGATTTAAATGTGCAACTTCAGCCTGCAACTAATCCTTCCAAAAAGAAAAACTCAAATTACTAAAATGGTTCAAAGAATGCTTAAAGAACTGGGTTTGATGGATATATGGAGAGAATTGCACCCAAGGGAGAAACAATTTACATTTTATTCTGCAAGCCATTCTACATACTCAAGAATTGATTATATATTTATGTATAACTCAGACAGGCATAAAATTGGAAATTGTAATATTGGATCAAAGGATGTATCAAACCACTCAGGAGATACCTTACTCTACATTTAGATAATCAACAGAAAGGTACACTTTGGAGACTTAATACGAGTATCTTGAATGATACAGCTATAAAGAAACAGATTGAGAATTAATTTGAAATGCATCTCCAATGCAATGATATTGGGGAAGTATCTCCAAGAACCCTGTGGGATGCTGCAAAAGCTGTAATTCGAGGCAGAATTATTGCTCTAACTGCTTTTCGCAAAAAAGAGAAACAAAAAAGATTATTAGCTTTACAGGAGGAAATGAAAAACTTAAATTAAACACAGCAAACAGAAAGACCCACAGATACTGATTCGATTAAGAAAAGTTAAACAAGACCTAAATGGGATTTATGATGAGGAAATAGATTTGATTAGATTAGATTCAACTTTATTGTCACAAGTACAGGTACAAGGCAACGAAATGCAGTTATAGAGAGACAGATCAAATTTTCTAAACAAAGGTATTACGAAATGGGACCTAAAGCAATGAAACATATCCTGGAGGATAAGGAAACAACAGGCAAAAAATACAATTTATAAAATTAGAAACCCTAAAACCCAACAGGTATGTAATAGATAAAAAGATATCCAAAAATCTTTTGAATTATACTACAAAGATTTATATACTCAACAAATTAGGGCCGATACCCCAACTATACTTTTTTTTTTTTTTTTTTTTTTGATTCTTTAGATCTTCCATCAATAGGGGAACAACAGAATAAGATATTGCAGGCTGAAATGACAATTGAATTAAATCCATCTACATGTCATCACTGGGATCTGTCATTCAGAAACATGGCTTTTCCTATCACTGCTATGCCGACGACACTCAACTCTACTTCTCATTTCGACCAGATGATCCTACAGTTGGTGTTCGTATCGCTGCCTGCCTAACAGACATTTCTGCCTGGATGAAGGAACATCACCTTCAACTCAACCTTGCAAAGACAGAACTGCTTGTGGTGTCAACCAAACCCAGAACTTCATCATAATCTCTCCATTCAGCTAGTTTCATCCACCATAACTCCCTCCAGGACAGCCAGGAACCTTGGAGTTGTGATTGATGATAAGCTAAAATTCACTGACCACATTACTGCAACAACCTGGTCCTGCAGATTTGCATTATACAACATTAGGAAGATTAGACCCTTCCTATCAGAGCATGCCACACAACTCCTGGTCCAAGCTCTTGTTCTGTCCAGACTGGACTACAGCAATGCTCTTCTAGCGGCCCTTCCGGCATGCACTATCAAACCCTTGCAACTGATCCAGAATGCAGCGGCGAGGGGGGTCTTTAACAAGCCAAAGAAAGCGCAGGTCACGCCTCTCTTCATCAGACTGCACTGGCTACCAATAGCTGCTCGCATCAAATTCAAGGCACTGGTGCTCGTCTTTAAAGCAACCACTGGCTCTGCACCAATATACCTAAACTCGCTCGTTCAGACTTACACACCAACCAGGAACTTACGTTCTGCCAGTGAATGACGCCTTGTGGTGCCATACCAGAGAGGCATGAAATCACTCACAGACCTTTTCCTGGACATCATTCGACTATGTTGGATGGGATTACTTGTATCAAGTATTGGCAAGATTCTGGTTTAATGATAATTTTATTCAATGTATTAAAGCATTATACTCCTCACCAGTAGCCAGGATAAAAGTTAATGGCCACTTGTCTGAAACAATCCATTTGGAAAGAGGAACACGTCAAGGTTGCCCCTTAAGTCCTGCTCTGTTTGCCCTGTTCATTGAGCCTTTGGCCCAAGCAATAAGAGAGGACTCTGAGATAAAAGGGATCTTGATTAGAGGAGATTAACATAAGATCTGTATGTATGCAGATGATGTCTTATTGTTTCTGACAAATCTAAAGTCTAGCATCCCTAAATTGATGACCCTTTTAAAAACATGTAATGTTTATTCTGGATATAAAATAAATATCCAAAAAATACAAACTCTTATTTTTAATTATAGACCTAATTATAAGACGACAATATGATTTCAAATGGAAATCTCTGTCAATAAAATAGTTGGGTATAACTCTAACAAATGATATATCAAAACTCTTTGAAAGTAATTATGGTCCTATCAATAAGGAGGTAAAATCTGATATCTCTAAATGGACCCTGCTCCCATTGGATATGAGTCACCAAATAGAAATGATTAAAATGATCATGCTACCACGGATACTTTATCTCTTTCAATCGTTACCTCTGGAAGTACTGCAAAAACAATTTAATGAATGGGATGGTATGATTTCTATGTTTGTCTGGAATGGTAAAGACCTAGAATAAGGTTAAGGACTTCAGGACTATTATTATGCTGCTCAATTAAAACTCTTAGTAAGTTGGTGTATAACAAGCTATGAATCAAGATGGAAAATCCTAGAAGTTTCACAGATGGATACACCTATACAGTCGATACTTGGAAATAAAAATCTAGCTGAAAGGAGCTATAACAGATTGAGTACCTGGACTGTATTTTCATTGAGGATATGGTTTAGAGTATTGAAGAAATTGCAATTAGAGGAACAAGCTGGAGTTTTAAATTGGATAGCATTTGACACCGGTTTTGAACCAGCCAGGGTAGATGAGAGGTTTAAACAATGGGTTTGGAGAGGTATCACATCTTACTGTTCAGTCATCTCTAATGGGAAATTACAGAGTTATCAGGCACTTTCAAATACATTCGGATTAGAAAAAGAGGATTTTTATAGATATTTGCAGGTCAGAGATTATTTTAACAAAAAAATAAAAGTAAATTCCCCTAAGATTATAATTTAATTACAATATTTTCAAATGTGTAGACTTTAGAGGATAACAAAAAGCTGGTTTCAAGATTATATGGAAGTATGCAAGCATCTAAGAACCATTCATCAATATACATTAAACAAAAATGGGAGAGAGTCCGACTCACTAATAACAGATGAAGACTGGACAGATATGTGTGTGATATAGGCAAATACCACAAACTCAAGATGCTGGAGGGAATTTGGATGGAAGAATTTAGTAAGATTTTTTATAACTCCCAAATTAACAGCACTACATACAGGCACACAGAGCCATGGCTTTTGTTGGAGGTATGGTGAAACTCCGATGGCTAATCATTACCATAAAATAAATTCCTTTTGGCAAGAAGTAGTGGCAGAGATTGGAAAAAAATTGGGAGTAGAGATTGATCTTTCGTTCACTACATTATATTTAGGCAAAATACCAGAAAATGTTTTAGACATGGATAAATACTTCATTAAAATATTATTAGCAAGCTGTAGGAAAGCAATAACCCACAAATGGTTGCAGGTTGACCCTCCAAAAAAGGATCAATGGTTAGGGATAGTAAAAGAAATATACATTATGGAGAGACTTACATTTATATTAGGTTCAAATCTGAAAAATGTAACAAGCTTTGGGAAAAATGGATTGTGTAGGTAAGCCAATGAAGAAAGTGTGATATTGTATATCAAGATGTTGGAAATATTCTGTGTACTGATATTGTAGCATCCATGATAACTTTGTTCTTTGTTTCAATAAATAAAGTTTTTAAAAAAAAAAGAATATCACTGTACTGTTTATTTCACCAACACTTATTTCATCCAACCCTTTACAGTAACGTTATTATCAAAATAATCACGAAGATGGAAATGACTCCTTTGAACAAGCAAACACACAAGTCATATTCCTACCCGAATCACTACCTCTGTGTGGAGCTACTAGCCTCAAACGCTATATCATCTCGTTCAATGTACGGATCTGTTTTGAAATGTGTTTTTCTTCCATTGCTATGGCACTCTCGTGAATGATTTACAAAATAATATTAAAGAATAGGAATAGCTCCATATGTTTTAGGCAAATAGAAAAAAATGTATACCATTAAGGTAAAAGAGTCCTGTACTCACATCGTCAAGCAAACCACCAAAATAACAAATCATCATGTGTAATCAATTGGCGTTTGCCGTTTGTAATCTTCCTTTGAAGAGACTGTTAGTTAAACTTTATTGTCCTTAAAGGCAATTCTTTGTATAGACAGCAGTAGGAACAGTAGTATACACATACACATATTAACAACACAACACAACACATCAATTACCTTGAATTACAGAAAAATCGTTTAAAAACTTAATTGCCGCCGGTATAAAAGAATTTCTATATCTATTTGACTTACACAAGGGGAGTCTAAATCTCCGCCCTGAAGGAAGGAGTTGAAATTCAGCATACAAGGGATGAGTAACATCAGAAAGCACTACCTGGCCCTTCCTAATTGTCCTGCACTCATAAATCTGTGAGATACTCCTTAAATCGGTCCCCACTATCTTACTGCACATTGTCACAATGCTTGTCAGCTTCCTCCTGTTCTTTAAATTAAGGTTACCATACCAGCAGACGATGGAAAAACTTAAAATGGCTTCAATGAAGCATGTATAAAACATTTTCATAAAAGAAACATCCATGTTAAAAAGTCGGTTTCCTTAAAAAATGCATACGCTGAAGAGCTTTTCCTCTAATTATATCGGTGTTTTCCTCAAATTGTAATTTATCGTCGATTATAGTCCCTAAATATTTATATAGTTTGACTACTTCTACCTGCTGTCCCTTTATGATAGAAGGCAACACAGGTGCAGAGCTCTTCTTACGGAAGTCAATAAGCATCTATTTTGTTTTTGAAGCATTAATATTTAAAAATGAATCACACCATTGAATAAAATTATCGATCACTGGCCCAACATCTGGCTCAGACTCAGTGAGAAGAGACACAATCACAGAGTCGTCCGCAAATTTAACAATGTGTCTCCCATTAAAAACACTACGACAATCATCGGTGTATAAAGAAAACAAAAGAGGAGACAAAACGCAACCTTGTGGCGTACCCGTGGAGGACATCAAAATATTCGACACCACTCCATTGACCCTTACTCTTTGGGATCTATTAGTTAAAAAATCCACCAGCCAGCACACAGTATTTAGATCTAGTTTAAAAGTATCAATCAATTTCTTTGCCAAAATGTGAGGCTGAACACAATTAAAAGCAGAAGAAAAATCTATAAAAAGCAAACGTGCATGACTTTTCTCGCCTTCTAAATGTCCTAAAATCATATTCAACAAGGTACAAGTGGCATCATCAACTCCTCTACCAGATCTATATGCAAACTGCATAGGATCAAGTGCTGGCTGAGTTAGGGTTAAAATCTCCTTCCTTACTATTTTTTCAAAAGATTTCATAATCAAGGAGGTTAATGCAACAGGCCTGTAGTCTTTAAGAGAAGAAGAATTTCTCTTTTTCGCAATTGGTACCACAATGGCATCTTTCCATAAAAGAGGGACCTTAGAAAATTTTAATGATTCATTAAAAATAAATGAATAAATCCCTGAGAGCTGCTCTGCACAGTTTTTCAACAACCTACCACCAATGTGGTCAGGGCCTGGACTCTTTCTAACCTTGACCTGACTAAAACAGCTACGTACATCAGCCTCATTAATTTGAATTTTAACAGGAGTGTTCTGAGTCACAGAATTTCCCCTATATTCAGACAATTCTCTTGAAAAATCATGATTGTCAAAACGTACATAAAACGAATAAAAAGCATCTGCTAATTCATAATCAGATTTCCCTCCAAAACTAATACATTTTCTCTTCTGTTTAGTTCCGATAATAGACTTCACTCCGCCCCAAGCTACATGAGACTTTCCATTTGTAAACATAGTTTCTATCTTTTCCTTGTACCGCAATTTTGCTAATTTCACCTCATTTCTAACTTGTTTATTGGCCTCTTTGTACCGAATACTATCGCCTTGTTTAAAATAAATATTCCTTAAGTTAATAGAATTTTTAACTTGTTTAGTAATCCAAGGCTTATTGTTTGGAAAAACTATACATTCTTTTTTATGAATTACCAAGTCTTCACAAAATTCGATGTAGCTAGTCACAGTTTCAGTAAGATCGTCTAAGTCAGTACATTCGGATTTGAACAAGTCCCAATCAGTACATTCAAAGCATCCCATCAACTCTTGAATTGAGTCTTCAGACCAAACAGGAACTAATTTCTTCTCTGTTTTTTCCCTTTTTAAAACAGGTTTATAAGTAGGGGCTAGATATACAACATGATGGTCAGACTTGGCCAAAGGGGCTCTTAATGACGACTTATATGCCCCCTTAATATACCCATAACAAAGATCCAAACATTTTCCATATCTGGTAGGACAGTCCACATATTGTTCAAAATGTATAAGTGATGTCTTCATTTTACAATGATTAAAATCTCCCATCACAATATTAGGTGCATCAGGGGAGATGCTTTGAAGCCGGTGTACCACTTTACATAAAATATCCGAGGCATTTTCCACAATAGCCTTTGGGTGGATGTATACAACAGAAATAAATATTTGTGGAAACTCCCGGGGCAAGTAGAAGGGGCGGAGTGAAATCGACAACAGTTCAATATCAGGAGTACACACAGATTCTCTCAAAATCACAGACCTGCCCCAACGCTGGTTAACATAGATGCATACCCCTCCACCCAAGGATTTTCCCGTTACAGCGGCATCCCTGTCTAACTGCACTGGAACACCGAAGCCATCGATTTCCAAATCAGAGTCTAAGTCATGTTCTTTAAGTCAAGTCTCAGTCAGGGAAATAACACATGCATTTCTATAATCAGAAATAAACCGGACATTTGCTTGTAATTCGTCCAGTTTATTCCTGAGAGACTGGCAATTGGCCAGGATTATTGAAGGGAGTGGAATGCGATTCAATCGCTGTTTACGTAGTCTCTGCCGCAATCCCCCTTTCTTCCCCCGTTTCCTCACCTTCTGGCCAGCAGTCTTTTCTGTACGCACACTGGGAAACTCACTCCTTAAGATTTCTGCAGGCCAGTCGAGGATTTGATCCAACACGCCGTAGTCAGAAGCACGGAACTGCACAAGGAAGTCATGACTGTATTGAAGCCGCTCTCCGTTCCCACGCTGTCCTCTCGCAAAATAGCCGAGGAATAGGCAAATAATCAGCAGGTTCGCAAACGTGCGATACGTGCGATATATCATCATGATAGTTCAGTATACACAATCCAATCCAAAAAAGGATGAACAAGCAAACAAACAAACAAACAAACGTGTTACTACGTTGACGCTACTGCTTCCACAGGTCGCCACAGTGCAGCGCCCCTCTGTGTATTTGCGGAGGACTGGCAGATCAACGCACTGCAACATTTCCCTCAGATATGGTCACTGTAATTATGCATTGTTATATTGTATTCCAAAAATAATCTCCTTGAGAACGATATTTGCTGATATATCTGTTGTCCTACCTGAAACGCTATCATTGTTCATTTGCTGGGCCCTTTCTGTATAACTTTTGACCACTTTTAATCCTGCGATGATCTACCCGGAGTAATAATTCATAATTTCATTATAGCATTTGTTCCAGCTGGCACAATCTTATTAAGAAATATAAATAACTAAAGGCAACTGTAGCCTACAACACCCTATTAGTACCACTGAATTATGACAACCATCAAAGTGTGATATATACATATAGCATGCAGAGGAAATTATCAATTCTGTATTTTTATGTATTAAGAGTTGTATTTCATGGTATATTATTTCATTATTTTTTACATTAATTAATTACACATTGTTAAATCTGTAGTTTTAAAATAGTAATGTTCAAAGCATTGTTTCCCGTGATTTTAATTCCTGTGTAAATGCATTTATGCCGTTTCAGAGAAGCATTAACCCTCCTGAGTCGGCTGTCGCGCCGGCGTGATTGGCTTACTTTTTTTCTAATCAGTGCCAAAGAGACTCAAATAACTTATCATTCAGGCAAGTGTTATAGTACATCATTATAAACTGTTAAGTTTTTTATTTTTTTTGTGTACAGTCACAATAAAAACAAAACGTTTTGCTTTTTGCAAAATAAAGACAACAAACATGATGTGCGATCTGCAGCCTCTCTCTCAAAGACATTCATTCAGATAGTCTTCAGAAAATGACCTCTAGTTTAGTGAATACTTGTCTCACAAACATGAGCCATATGTCTAAAGAAACGTTGAAATGTCAGGTTTTAAACAATGTAAACAAAATCAAAAACAAATATTCTGTGTTCATGTAATCGGTTCAAAAAGAAATACATGTCAGTCACCCGCGAGCCACTTCATTATCCGGTAATGCGACCAGGGCCACGGATCGCATGCTCTTTCAGATTCAAATACTGATGATCCAGAGTCGACGCCCACACATCAACCCATACAAACACATCTAGTGAAGCGCTATAAAGTTACTTCATCTACAACGTTTTGAGAAGCGTTGAGGAATAATCCTGGATTTATTCTCCTCACGAAAAGCTGTTAATTTCTAAGAGCAACGGATTACACCGCTGATTGTAAGATAGGTTAGTTTATTCTGTAAGTATCTGTGAATATTAAATGCAAAAAGACTGTTTAAATATGAATCCAGTAGCAACATTAAATGTCATACATGCAAGACTGTTTAGACAAGATTTATTTGGCTTGGTTTGGACAGATTATAACGTGTTTATTGTAAAAGGGCCTAGTGTCACATCAATAAAGATTTTATTTGCAAATGTCTGCTCAGATGCTATAAATATACCAGTCAAACGTATTTTGCTTTATATTAATGTTTAAATATTATAGGCTAATGGTATTTTTTTAATTTACTATATAAGTGTTTCAGAAAGTGAATTGCTTTCTTTACAGTGAATTTCGTTTGTATAAATTGTATCTTAATTTTAATTATTTATTATTAAATTTTTTAGCATTAGACTACTTTCAAAAACAAAAAAAGTACAAAAAAGTATAAAAAAATGCTCTTAGTAATTTTTGTCTTGTTTCTAGTCTAAATATAAAACATAAAAGTATAAAACATTCTAAAATCAAGATGCATTTTCTAGATAAGTACAATTTTCAACTAAATAAGAAGAGCATGTTTTCAGTGTAATCAAATCTTTTGATTATTTAAAATATAATAGGCCTTTGTTGACTACATTCTAAATAAATTATTCTGTAGTTTTGTTTTGTAGAAAGTGATTTGTTTTGTTTTGTGAGGGGGAATTGCTTTTGAATTTCATTTTGTATAAATTGTATCTTAATTTTAGTTATTTATTATTAAAAAAAATTTGCATGAGACTACTTTAAAAAAAAAATAGTACAAAACATTTACAAAAAATGCTCTTAGTAATTTGTGTCTTGTTTCTAGTCTAAATATTTAAACAAGATGCATTTACTAGATAAGTACAATATATAATATATAATATATGTCCTGTTGCTCTCTGTCTTATACCTGAAGCTCATTCATTATGCAGCTCATTATTAGGGTTGGGTACCGAACTCGGTACTTTTAAGGGCACCGACCGAATTACGTCGGTACTACCGAGTACCGATTCACATTAAATCAATCGGTACCAAATTCCGGTACCTGAGAACGCATATTGTGATATAGACTGCTGTCTGTGAATATTAAACCACAAAAAGACCATTTAAATACGAATCATGCGTGTCTCTGTGCAAATGAATGCCGTAGACGCGCGGAATACAGTCTATGGGTTTACACAATCTCACCCAGAATCGCGTGTGACGGTCGCGTGTTTCCATCTCTGCCTCTCATATGAGGACATGTACGCACAAACGTCATCTCCAAAGCCACTGAGTCACTTCATCAGCATTTTACCGTTTCATTTGAGAAAAACTACCGTCATATCATAAACACACAGAAACTCAAATTCACGGCAACCCGTCAAAATAAAAGTTTGGCTAACTTGACAAATAAATTACTGTTGTACAGTAGAATTTAGATACTCTCAATGTAATAATAATACTAACACTAATGTAATTAAAAAATAAAGTTTTGATAATTTATTAAGGTTTTTTTTTATAAATTACAATTTTTCTTCATGTTTTAATTTTAACCATATAAATCTCAGTTGTGCAGCACTTTTTGACAAAAAAAAGTTTAATTAAATTAAAAGATCAATTAAAGTAATGTCTTGTGTATTCATCTGATTACCAAAAAATACATAACATAATTTGTGAGAAATCTTTTAATAGAAATGAAATTAAAAAGAAAAATAATAATATGGTTGTTTTTATGAATTAAATTAAGTACCTAGTAGCCTACTATTTACTAGTAAATATTACAGTAATCAAACATCACAGACAAAGGCAGTCAGAGACCAGGGCAGCTCTGGCATAATGTCAATAACACTTTTATAAAAGACTTACAGGTTCTTTACAGTTATTTATGTAAACATCCCAAAAGTACCGAAAAAAGGTACCGTTGGGTACCGGTATTCGAATTTCAGGTACTGATACCGGTTAAAATGTGAACGGTACCCAACCCTAGTCATTATGCGGGCTATTATGTTATTTTGTCCTCTCAGATAAGGACAATAGCTATCACGCCTCCTCGCATACGGGCTTTGTGAAGAAAAACGTACAAATTTTAAATCAGTGTTTTGTTTTATGTGAACGAGTAGGCTCAATGATTCTCACATAAGTTTAAAGCAAAAACTCAATGCAAATACACCCATTAGTCAAAAGTCTTGTGGACACATATCTATGGTGTGATTTTTCTCTCAAAAATACAAGCATGTACATGTTGCTCACATATTATGGTAGCCCAGTTTGTGCGGAATACAGTGTAATTACACTTTTGCAATTAATGTGTTTATAAAAAAACACAAATTTCATAGCATGTCAATAACTTCTAAAGGGCCCCAAAACAGCTCAGACTCCAGAGGGTTAAACGGTCTGTGTAAATGCACATCTTTGTGATTTTATGCCTTTTCAGTTTGGTTTCTGTGACGCGTTTGCTGCGTAAAGATGCCTTTGTACATTTACATAGTTCTCTGTGAACAAATATGACTTGATCAACTGGATTTGAAGTCACAGTTGTATAATAACCATGATTTTCATATATGCAAATTAAGCGTGTCAGTGTTTCAGTGGCTCTGAGCTGCGGATCATAATCATACGGCTTCATATGTGAACGGATGAAACTCTCTCTCCTCTTGGATTGTGGACTTTCATCTCAAGAACGTAAGAAAATGCTTTAAGATTTACAACAAATCTACAGACAACGAAATTCACTCTTGTGTCTCTATCAGGCTGTTTTTGGGAATTATGTCTCGGCAAAGGCAGAATTTGCTGTGGCTGATGATCATCTGTTGCGCATCAGGCCAGATAAGTATGTTGCTTTCAGTGGTGGACATTTTATATTTACTTGGTTACTTTCTTTTAGTCCCTGTAGCGAAAATCACATTTTTAAACGTTGTTTATATATCTATGTTGTGTTTTTAGACAAACCATGTGCAAATTCATTAGGGATGCAAAAAAATATCGATTTCTTGATTTTAATCGATTCTCACTTTTACAAAACAATATCGATTCTTAAATCCCAAGAATCGATTAGTCATCCTGTTTCAGTTAATGAATGAAATAAACATTGTAGCGCACCTCCCATCCAATAAATCGCTATAATTTTTGTGCTTTATTACTATTGATATAAAACAAAGTCTCAGATTTAAAATTACATCTATTTTTTTACGTAATTCAAAAGCATAAATACCGCTTTGGCGCTGTGGCGTGAGATTGCTCTGCCTCAGCTCAGCTCAAGAGAAGCAGCAGCGCGGAGCAAATTAACGGATCTTCTCTTCCGCCTTAATACCAGTAACAGCGCAAAATAAACGTGATGAATAAGCATCTGAAAGTGTGTTAAAAGATACAGGATAACTTACTGAAATCCGTATCATGTCACATGGAATAGCTCAAGTTTCAACCGCAGAAAGACGTAAGTAAAATGGCTAATAAGTAAACAATGTCATGTAACGTCACATTTACCCCAGAAAAACCATATCCAGTGTCCATAAACTCGTTAGTCAGCTTTAATCAGCTAGAAAAAAATAACTCTAGAGAGGAGCATTTTGATAATTATATGCACCAGATTACATATTCATTGTCATTTTTAATGTTCTTCAATTTAATGCATGTAGCCTATGAATAAATCTGGCAAGTTTTTATGACAGCCAAATGTTTATATGTCAAAAAACAAATTGGAGTATAAATATGATTATGTAATTGTAAAGTTAATATTATAACTATTATTATTTTGTAAAAAAACATAATTTAGTGTAATTTAAGTGTTTGTATACAAATCAGTTAGTTTTTTACCTTCAATATTAGTAGGCTAATGTAGTACAACTGACACCCATAGTTTACAACATAGTTCAGAGATTTGTTTTCCTTGAGAAAATTGGCCATGTATTGCACCTGATATATCGATATTGAATTGAATTGGATCGAATCCAAAATTGAATGCAAAGCTTGTGAATCGAAATCGAATCGAATTTTTTCACCATTGCATAAATTAGCTTTTTTACTATTTTGTCTTGCTTTTAAAATAAATTACCAAAAAAAAAAAAATTTAAAATATTTATTTAACACTGAACATTTTTACCATTCCAGCAGACATTATACAAACAAAGCACAATATAACTTTAAAAAAAATCCATCTCATCTTATCTTTGGCCTATTATGCCTACAGGTATCATAATCAAATTATGTTTTTCTTCACAAGAGGTTTTTGCAAGCATGTATAACTCAGCACTGAATAAAAACTAGGGCTGCACGATTTGGGTAAAATATCTAATTGCGATTATTCTGGTTAAAATTGCGATTTAAAATGCGATTTTTATTTTATTTTTACAAATGAAAAGTGTGTATATAACATTTTGTGTTTATATATGAATATGACTAACGGAAAAATTGTGCGAAAAATGTTATTATTGCCGAATTTTAGGATTACTGTAAATGAAAATCATATTTAGATCACAACAGTCAGTTGTGAATGTGAACAAAATCTAAAAGGTAAAGGCAAGCTGTTTAAAACCACAGTATGAAATGCTTGAATGTGAACATATTTATGTATTACCCGGTGTTAATTTCGTTGATGAATAATTTGTGTCATCATTTGTTTCAACAACCTTTTTCCACTGGTGAAAACGAGATGATAACTAAATAAAAACAATGCCTGCCCATAGGGAGGAATAAAGAATACATATATGACATTTGGCAGGCTGCAGGGCTGGAGCGGACTGGGGCACCTTCCTTTAAAGTAACAGTCGGTTATAGGCATGTGCCGGTATCAAATTTTCATGTTGCGATTAATTGCTGAAGCTTTTATCACGGTATACGGTATTATCACAGTATTGAAATAAGTTGCAAAAAAAGTGTTGTCATACTATAACAGATTAAATCACTTTCTTATAACAAAAGAACCAAACATTTAAATGCAATAAAGCAATACACAAAAATGTATAAAGTAAACAAATATTTAAAACAGATTAAAGTGCAAAAGAATTATAAAGAACAATAGGTATGCTGAAATGTACATTTAACTAAGATTAATACATGCTTTAGAAGTATTTTTCATTGTCAGTTTGTTAATGAATGAACTAATGTTAAATACTGGAGCCTTGTAAATTGTGTGATTGAACAACAGTCAGAACATATTCAAACAATATCTAGGGCATGTCATTTAGTCCAGATTAAAATATAAAATGCAAGTTTGAAAATGAATAGCCTTAAGTCTTTAAGTATTATGTATTAGGTTATGTGATTACTGGGGAAACGGGCTGAATTTCTGCTGTTCCGTCAGCGCCCTCTGCTGTCGAAGAATGAATGTGCACTACAGCGTGTCTCCTCATTCCGCCATGTGCTCGGCTCATGCACGGTCTATTTACATCAGTGCGTTCCTCTTTGACGTGTTTTTCATTTTAAACGGTTGATGGGTAAAGTATTCTTAAAATTAATTCTAAAAATTTGAATAATTCGTAATAAATAATTATTCACGGTATTTTGAAGTGCCCACGATAACAATATTGTGCATGTTCATTATTGCGGTATATCGTATTACCGTTTACCGGCACATGTCTAGTCGGTTATGTAATGCTTAAACGATCAATTAATGCATTACAATTTAACTAAACTCATTAGATTTTAGGTGAATAAATCTACTGTAGATTTAAAATCTTATGATATTTAGTCAACTAAAACTAGACTAAAACTAAAAATGATTCAGGTGACTACAATATAACTAAAACTATATGGTATTTTAGTAAAAAGACTTTGACTAAAACTAAATCAAAATGTGCTGTCAAAATGAACACCGGTATCACCGTCTGAACGGGGAAAGTTTTAGGTAACAGCTGAACATAACATTAAAACACAGCAAATTAATTCCCACACATCTTCCCTGCAGCCATAGCCGTTTCAAATTATGTAAAGCTAGTGTTTGCATAGCGTTCTTCTTAAAATGTTAACACATTTTGTCTGTTTTTATACTTTATGTTTATGTTTCTTTGACACATTTACACACGTTTTTCCTTATTTTTATATAGTGTATGGCAGGGGTTCTCAACCCTGGTCCTCGAGGGCCACTGTCCTGCAGAGTTTAGGTCCAACCTTGATCAAACTCACCTGCCTGTAGCTTTCCAGTAATCCTGAAAGGCTTAATTAGCTGTTTCAGGTGTGTTTGATTAGGGTTAGAGCTAAACTCTGCAGGACAGTGGCCCTCGAGGACCAGGGTTGAGAATGCCTAGGCCCATATTCATAAAGATTCAATTCAATTCAATTCAAATTTATTTGTATAGCGCTTTTCACAATACACATCGTTTCAAAGCAGCTTTACAGAGAGTGCATTTCATAAATGTACATTGAAAAATGTTAGAAAGAGAATGTTAAAGAAAAATGTTAGAATAAGTTAATCAATCATGTATTATTTTAGGCCATAACAACGCTGGCGTTGAGTCGTCTCTTCACAGGCGTCGAGTCGTCTCATCACAGGTGTCGGGGCATCTGAAGTCTGAAAATAAAGAATCTAGAATCCGAAAATAAAGATTCTAAGAGTCCTCTCATAAAACTCCTAATTTAGCTTAAAAACTTTTACGTAGGAGTCTTAGCTTAAGAGCTATTCAGGACCGATCTGAGGGTTAAGATGCTTTCTGAATTACTTTTTTCATTACTAGTATTTTTTAGTTAATTTTAAGAGTAAACGCCCACATTTCAAAGAATTTTCTTAGAATTTTGTCACAAGGAGCTACTCTTTGCATTAAGATTCTTTATGAATACGGGCCCTGGTGTGTAGTGTACTACTTGGCAATTCCTAATAATTCATAATCATGTGAGACTGAGCTGTAACTTATATAAGCTCTAGCTCCCCCTTCCCTCTAAAACACCAATTTTGAGTAGTAGGACGGAGTATCTAAAATTGAAACATCGGAACACTGAAAACATTCATTCACCACTACTTTTCACTTTTAATAGTCTACTTATATGTACATTAAAAATCAAATTAAAATGAGCACTTATTTTTACTGAAAGCCTAAAAGTTTGTGTAATCAATTTTATGTTGAGTCAAATAAAAAATTCTAAAGCTACTCTTTGTAATTTCCATTTGATGCTTCTCATTTAACACAATAATGAATTTTAATTGTCTTTTAGGGGAAATTTCTCAGTCAAATTTGATGTGCGATTAATCCGCAATTAATTATTTGCCACATTGTGTAATTAGAGTAAAAAATTGTAATCGCTTGACAGCCCTGGTTAATATATAATATAATTTATTAACACCATTTGATAAGAATTATATGAAATCCGACTGCAATGCATGAAAAACTTTACTCAAGAACTTATGCATCTTGTTCACCTCTGGTTGCTTTAAAAAATGCATTTATCAACATAAAAAGAAAGTTTATAATACCAATGAAAATGCTGTTTGATGCACATTAAGCAGATATAGAGTATTATATCATGTTGTACATTGTTACATAGGGATGTCACGATACCAAAATTCCAGTAGTCGGTACCAATACCATAAAAATTTTACCGTAATCAGTACCAATTTCAGTACCACAGCACAATGTTATATCTTTTATCAGAAGAAATAGAAATCTTTTAATAGAAATGAAATTAAAAAGAAAAATAATAATATGTTACAGGCCCCGTGCAGAGGGCCGAGTTGGCAGAATAGAAAGTCCCTGTGAAAACAGGAAAAGAAATGAGGAGACAGGAGCGAATGCGTGTTTGACGCACATAGGGGAAACGTACCTATTAAGCTCAAGTACCCATTAACCCTTTAGTACCTGAAGCTAAAAAAGGGCGTTTTCACATATTTTGTTTTTTTTGACTGTAGAATTATAACACAATGTGCTATCTTCAAGTGAAAGGTGTCATTTTTTTTCAGAAAACAGGTTTTCAATAAATTACAGTTATTGACCCTTACTGTGTGTGGTGAGTTTGAAAATAGAATTTAAATAGACAAAAAATTAAAAAACGGGAAAACATTTTACTGCTTTTTATTTAGAAAAAATCTGAAAACCACTGAACGAAAGAATCTAACACTTTAAACTTGAAGAATAAACTATAATATGAGATATGAGCATTCATGTGTTCACACTTAGATATGAGCATTCATGTGTTCACAGAGATATGGGTATTCATGAGTTCACACTGAGATATGGATAGCCATGTGTTCACACTGAGATATGGATAGCCATGTGTTCACACTGATATATGGGTATTCATGTGTTCACACTTAGATATGGGTATTCATGTGTTCACACTTAGATATGGGTATTCATGTGTTCACACTTAGATATGGGTATTCATGTGTTCACACTGAGATATGAGTATTCATGTGTTCACACTTAGATATGGGTATTCATGTGTTCACACTTAGATATGGGTATTCATGTGTTCACACTGAGATATGGGTATTCATGTGTTCACACTTAGATATGAGTATTCATGTGTTCACACTGAGATATGGGTATTCATGTGTTCACACTGAGATATGGATAGCCATGTGTTCACACTTAGATATGGGTATTCATGTGTTCACACTGAGATATGGATAGCCATGTGTTCACACTGAGATATGGGTATTCATGTGTTCACACTGAGATATGGATAGCCATGTGTTCACACTGAGATATGGGTATTCATGTGTTCACACTGAGATATGGATAGCCATGTGTTCACACTGAGATATGGATAGCCATGTGTTCACACTGAGATATGGGTATTCATGTGTTCACACTGAGATATGGATAGCCATGTGTTCACACTTAGATATGAGTATTCATGTGTTCACACTGAGATATGGATAGCCATGTGTTCACACTGAGATATGAGTATTCATGAGTTCACACTGAGATATGGATAGCCATGTGTTCACACTTAGATATGAGTATTCATGAGTTCACACTGAGATATGAGTATTCATGTGTTCACACTGAGATATGGATAGCCATGTGTTCACACTTAGATATGAGTATTCATGTGTTCACACTGAGATATGGATAGCCATGTGTTCACACTGAGATATGAGTATTCATGAGTTCACACTGAGATATGGATAGCCATGTGTTCACACTTAGATATGGGTATTCATGAGTTCACACTGAGATATGGATAGCCATGTGTTCACACTGAGATATGAGTATTCATGTGTTCACACTGAGATATGAGTATTCATGTGTTCACACTTAGATATGGGTATTCATGTGTTCACACTTAGATATGGGTATTCATGTGTTCACACTTAGATATGGGTATTCATGTGTTCACACTGAGATATGAGTATTCATGTGTTCACACTGAGATATGGGTATTCATGTGTTCACACTTAGATATGGGTATTCATGTGTTCACACTTAGATATGAGTATTCATGTGTTCACACTGAGATATGGGTATTCATGTGTTCACACTTAGATATGGGTATTCATGTGTTCACACTGAGATATGAGTATTCATGTGTTCACACTGAGATATGAGTATTCATGTGTTCACACTTAGATATGGGTATTCATGTGTTCACACTTAGATATGGGTATTCATGTGTTCACACTGAGATATGAGTATTCATGTGTTCACACTGAGATATGAGTATTCATGTGTTCACACTGAGATATGGGTATTCATGTGTTCACACTGAGATATGAGTATTCATGTGTTCACACTTAGATATGGGTATTCATGTGTTCACACTGAGATATGAGTATTCATGTGTTCACACTTAGATATGGGTATTCATGTGTTCACACTGAGATATGGGTATTCATGTGTTCACACTAAGATATGAGTATTCATGTGTTCCCACTGAGATATGGGTATTCATGTGTTCCCACTGAGATATGGGTATTCATGTGTTCACACTGAGATATGAGTATTCATGTGTTCCCACTGAGATATGGGTATTCATGTGTTCACACTGAGATATGAGTATTCATGTGTTCACACTTAGATATGGGTATTCATGTGTTCACACTGAGATATGGGTATTCATGTGTTCCCACTGAGATATGAGTATTCATGTGTTCCCACTGAGATATGAGTATTCATGTGTTCCCACTGAGATATGGGTATTCATGTAGTCACACTGTCTGGTGGCCATTTTGAAAGCTGTCTGAAAATTTTCACCAAAAGAGTAGCCCCTTAAATGTGCATTTTAGATGTTTATGCCTTTATTTTTGATAATTATAACTTCTTACTGCAGAATTAGGAGATTAATGTTTAGACTTTTGTATATTATAACCTGGAACCTGTATGTGGGAAATAATTACGTTTAGATCCAAAAGATAGTTTTAGCAACATAGCACAGATGCTACAGAACATTGTTAGCTTACTAGCTGTATAAGACCGTGTGCTACACAAATATATTACTCCACAGGCATTACTGGCTTGCACTTTTAAATCCATTATATTATAAATGTACAGTTTATTGATGTTCTTTGGTTTTACACTGCTGTAATTATTAAAGAAACCATATTAGTGTAAGGTGAGCTTAAAGGGTCACTATGAAAATCACAGCTTCAGTGTGACATCAATAAGTAAAAGTATAGTTTCATAGATATTTTCAATAATAGATATTAACATATATATTAATACATGACCTAGATAATTTATTTAGCAAAATTGTAATTTTAAATTTTACCCTCTCGAGTCGGCCGTCGCACCGGCGTGATTGGCTTGCTTTTTTTCTGATCTGTGCCAAAGAGACTCAAATAACTGTCATTTTTTATCATTCAGGCAAGTTATACATTATAATCTGTTATGTTTCTTTTTTTTGTGTACAGTCACAATAAAAACAAATTGTTGTGCTTTTTGCAAAATAAAGAAATCAAACATGATGCGCGATCTGCAGCCTCTCTGTCAAAGACGTTCATTCAGATCTTCAGTCTTCAGAAAATGACCTCTAGCTTAGTGAATACTTGTCTCACAAACATGAGACATATGTCTAAAAGAAAGGCTGAAATGTCAGGTTTTAAACACTGTAAACCAAATCAAAAATAAATATTCTGTGTTTATGTAACCTGGTTGAAAGCAGAGAGATGTTAGTTGTTCCTGAGCGGCTCATTATACACTAATGCGACCACGCCCACGAAGCGCTCGCTCTATTGAGATTCAAATACTGAGGCTCCGGAGTTGACGCCCACACACACACATCATCTCAAACTAACACATCAAGTACTGCATTCCTACTACAACTACATAGTTTTGAGGCGCGTTTAATAATCCTGGAATAATTCTCCATGAAAAGCTGTTCCATTTCTGAAAGCAACGATCCACCACTGTGTGTAAGTAGGCTAAGTTTACTCTGTTAGCATCTGTGAATATTAAACGCAAAAACCAGCGCGAGGACGCACTGAAGATTTCTTTGTTTAAATTAGCTCAAAATTACTGTCAGATGTAAGTAAATACTAGGGCTGAACGATACATCGAATTTTCATCGTCATCGCGATATGAACTCTCGCGATGAATACATCGCAACCGACAGCCTGACACGATGAATAAGGGAAAACAGTTTATTACATGCGCCAATCTGAGTAACATATTCTGAATACTTGGATTACTTCCACATTGAATTGCATTTTATAAGTCTAGGAATGTGGCCATCAAATCGTGCTTACTAAACATATATTATAAAATATTTAGCTGCCGTCAACGGGGCCAACGGCGCTTGGGCGTGTAAATCAGCACATAGGAGAATGTCAAGTTGCACGTCAACTAAGCAGGGAGCACCGGCGGTGGTCGGCCAAAACACCTTTTTTTGTTTGTGAATGCTGTTTTACGTGAATATTATTGACACGAGTGAAGCACAAAGCTTCATTTACAAAATAAAAAATAGGTTTGCAATTAAATGTTACATCGCAGCCATGGAAACATAAGGATTCATGCCGAACGAGAGAGGAAGCTTTGTGTGGTGAGACAAATTTAAGATTGCTTGCGTTTTGCTATCTGGTCACACGATTTTCCTCGAATTTAACAATAGGCTTAGGCTTACTCCATTTTATTCTACTGGACATGGAATCTCTTATTTGTTTCCCCAAATAATCATTTACGTCTCTCACAGGGGATTAAACGTGTCTTCCTTGTTTGATTAATTTAGGAGTAGCCTAGGCTATATTCGCATCATTAACTGTGGTAAAGTAGAAAACGGAGTAGGACAGATACATTTTACTTTAAACTTTACTTTATTTAACACACTTTGTGCTGCTATCAGACTTGGTCAAGTTTATGTGTATAGCATAGTTCATACACGCCGGAGATTTTTAGTTTCGCTTTCTCTCACAGCGCATAATCAAACAAAGCCTCAGTTCTTGACCCTGCGGAAGATCATTTCGTTCTTCACATTTTACTACAAGTAGCCTATCAGTTTTGGAACATCAGGAGAAAACATTAAGATATTAGAAAACGATGCTTCTTTCCTGCTCGTGTCATCCCTTTCAGCGCAAAGAGGCATGACGCACGTCTGTGAGGAAATATAAACAAATTTTTTCTTTAACTTATATTTAACTTATACTATTTATATTTCGATTAGCCTATTTACAGATATTTATATAAATGTTTTACAGACTGTAGTTTGTTGTTTCACTAACGGAAGTAGGCCTACTAAAATAAACACGCATGTTTGAGCCTTATATATAGGCCTATATTTTTTTTTTTTCAAAATGTAGGCTATTTAATTGAGGTAGCCTATATATATATATACACACGTCAATCTCAATTAAATAGCCTACATTTTGAAAATAAAAAATATAAACGAATAATATATTTAACGAATATATAACGAATTTATATATATATATAATATAGGCTATATATATATATATATAAAAAAATATATATATAGGCGTGCGTGCGTGTATAGCCGCCACCTCAACCACCGCGGCACTGCACAGTTGCACTGCTGTGTTATATTTCGTTCTCCCTTCTCTTTCTTTAATATGAAATGCTGTTTGAATTTCCAAGATAGAAACGCATTCTTGCCCTGGCTCTGTTGTTCTCCATCTCTACCTCTAGCTCCTGCTGCTCTTCCGACTCCATTGTGACTGATAACGCAAACTGTGCATTTTTTCGTTTTCATATTGGGGCATTCTGAGAAATGCATTGAGTTGCCTTAATTTATTTAGAGAGTAAATAAACTCATGAAACAGAGAAGTATGGTTAATGTTATCCATTGATTTCAACAATTTAACTGTATTCTAAATATCAACTATTTACATTGTAACTGTAATGGAACACAGTTACTCATAATATGTATTCTGAATACGTAATGCCGGTACGTGTATTCCGTTACTGCCCAACACTGAACACGACCTTAAAGCACTAAGACATGAGAACAGTGTATAGGTAACATTCACATTTGAATATTTATCTCAAGTCATATCGTCATCGCAATATTAAACAATGTTATCGCACATCGCAGCTTTTCCTCATATCGTGCAGCCCTAGTAATTACCTTGACAAACTATACATCATTTAAAAGATCTAAGACTCAAGCTTCCATTTTTGACCTCTGTTTTATTACACTACACTACATTTTTCAACTAAACATCGAAATACATCTAAATAATAAACTAAATTAACCATTTAAACTAAATTACTGATCAAATTATTGATCTAAAGCCCACACTGTCACTGTATGATACTTGAAATTTTTCCAGAATGGCTATACAGCTGAATAAAATTATGCTGCATTATTTTCCTGTTTAACACTGTAAAGCTGCTTTGAAACAATCTACATTGTTAAAAGCGCTATATAAATAAAGTTGACTTGACTTGACTTGACTTATTCTCAAAGTCATATAGTGACCGTAATTTGTTAATATGTGTCAGGAGTTATGAATATGAAAACCGCATCGGTACCTTTGATTGTAATGTGAGCGTCAGCTGATCTCATTCATAAAAAACTCCTCTATTCTCCTCATGAAGACTCACGACAAAACATCCCTCAGGGTTTTTAGTTCAAAAGTGTGCAGATGAGGAGAAATATTGATAGATTCTCATGTCTGTGTCAAATTTCTATACAGAGAAGAGTCATTTCAATCTGTTGTGTTGTCTGTTCACACTGGCAGCCGGAGGGCGCTCCGTGCACATGTACTCCTATATAGCACGCATGAAGAAGATACCATGTGACATTCTCTCTGACATAAACAGCTTCCAGAAATCGCTGTAATATGCAGATAGACACGTTTGAAGATAAACACACAATCACAACAATCTGCTTATCTGTGTTATTTATAGCATTTTGGCTTGGCTATTTATAACATTTGACTTGTGATATAAAGTAAGCTTGGAGTAAAAACATGGTTTTAATCTCATTAATTGTTGTGTTTTAATAAATTTGTGTAATAAATCATAAATTGTTGTGGCAGATAATACAGAGAATATGTTTTAAGTTATCTGGTCTACCTTGATGAAGCAACTTTGCACTGTGCCCAAGCAAAATTTCCCCTTGGGGACAATGAAGATAACTAACGAAGCAAAAACTCACTTCATTTTGATTCCCCCCCCCCCCAGCTGCGGGTACCGAATATACTCAGGAGTCGGTACTACCGGTACTACAGAAATGCTGATATCATCAAATTTTTTAAATGTCAGTACCGACTTGGTACCGAAGTACTGGTACTTGTGACGTCCCTATTGTTACAAAATCTCTTTATAAATGTTGTCTTTGTGCAGCCTGCTCACAACAATTGAAAATTCAAGTCCGTTTGACAGATGGATGTTTCGGGAATGCAAGTAGCTCAATAAATCAAGGTATTAACATGGCTGTGTGAATATTACATATTTGTTGTCTGAAAGCACTGGCAAACTCATTGAGTGAATTTCTGTTTTTCTTTCAGCTTTAAACTTGACATGTCAATCAGATGATAATGAATGGGATTTTCATGTAATGAATGTTAAACTAAACATCTCTTCCCTGGGTAAAACCTCTGTATATTTGATCTATAAACTGTTCTTGAGTCAAACACCTCTTTATTATGTATTTTGTTCAACAAATGTAAAATGCTCTCTCTGTTTTCAGAACAATGCAAAACATACAGTTTCAACATTAAGCAAGGGGAGCGATATGAAGTCAGAATTAATGAGACTGTTGAAGACATAAATGAGCCATTTTTGCTGGATGATAATGCATGCAAGCGATGGGATCCAGCAGGTGTGTATCGTCCTACAATAGATGCAGTGCTAGCAAAGTGTTGAAGGTTGTGGGTTGTTGATGTTGTTGTTGTTCCAGGGTCCAAGTCTACAACAACCCCCACCCCAACACAACACAAACACAAATTATCTTTTTCACAATTTAGAGATTTTATGACCCTAATAGGGATGAAACGGTATGGAAGTTTCACATCACGATTATAGTGACCCAAATTATCACGATTTTGTTCAAATGAGATGAAAGTGTTAAAAAAGAACAGATGCACACACTTAAAACACTTCAACAAGTTTTATATTTGAAAATCAACAAACAACAAATAAATCAAGCAGATCTATGCACTTTTTTAAGCTAGATTCTATTCTGTGGGATTTCCTCTTATAATGGCAATCAACAAAAGCAACGCGTAATGCATAAATAATAATAATTTGGTGTAAATATAATCTCTAATATTGTCTCTGTTAATATATTATCAAACAATATTCTCATCAGTGTTCTATCAGCTATGACACATTGAAATCTAGCATATTTTGTGTAAGAGCCCAAACAGTATCCTGGTGAAGTAACGAATAGCCATATTTTCATATGATTTGACAGTTTATTTTATTAAATATCAAAAATCCAAAAGGTGTGCATCATACCTGACACCTAGATGAGCACTTTACAGTCAGTTTGAGGACTAAGTAATTCTCTTCAAATGCTATTGAAGTTAGAAACGTGTATACCAATGTATGTAACTTTAAAGACGGGCCCTAAATTCGCAAATCTCGAACGTCAAGCCAACATTATGCCAGTCATATCAGATGCGCTGTGGTTCTGCTGTGTTTGTTTGCAACTATTTTCGCTACTGAAATAGAACAAAAACAGTCAACCACTGTATGACAAAATCTCCTGCGTACATTGCACGTTCATGTCTGCTTTGAGTGCAGATATCAGTGAGTGAGAGCTTGCTCTGAACAAAACTCTGGCTAATCTGAACGCCTCTGTTTATTAGACATCGCACTAATAAACTCAATAGAAACATGTGTGATTGGTTATAATGCGCAACGTGATTATAACAGGTGGCTTTTGAGAAGATTATAATAAGTTCAACCGCCAAAGTGCTATAGTGTGAGTGACAGTGTTACACGCCACAGCCGAAATAACGTACACCCGCAAATGGCGAGCCCCGATTATTATCCCTTAAATGTCACCCTGGTCTTGTCTGAACTTGCTTATTCGTCTTTGGCTCAAACTTCACTTTATTATTTCCTAGATGTAGTTTTGGTATTGAGGTCAAAGTCCACGTGCCTTGAGTTCGCAGATTTAAAGTGTTTCCCCCGATTACAGCGACTTTCTTCTTGCATGTTCTGCAGACAGGGTGACCATCTTCGATTAAGTTTCCCTCAGGACTTTTGTAAAAAGCCAAAATATGACCACACCTCAGATTTGTTCCTTTTAGAGGGCTGAAAAATCTCCCGGCGCTGTCACTGCCTTCTGCCATTTATTCTCATTCAAAAAACAGCGTTACGTGGTGCACCTGCGTCAGACGGACACTGGTTGGACAGGATTTACGGCAAGTAGGGATGCTCCGATCGATCGGCATCGGCCGATAATCATATTTTATAACTCGATCGTTACTCACTAACTTGGCCGATCTCACGAACCGATCGCAAATTGATGACGTCATCACGCAAGGGCGTACATGGCGCGTGGGGTAGTAGCAAATATTCAAACGAGAGCTTTGAAGGCAGAAGTGGAGAAGGGTTCCATGTGAACAGCAGTTGAACACGGGTCAGTCGGTCCTAAGGGATGGGCGAATGCCGTTCAGAAGAATAGCGGAGTAACGTTACGCAGAGTGAACTGATGCAGGGAAATTGCATGATACCATTTGTCCTAAACATGACACATGCTTTATATTAAGGGCTTTAAAATAACTGGTAATATATAGTTAACGCCTATAGTTTAAAGCAGCTTGTCCTGTCACTGTCAGACGCTCTGAGAGATAGGCTAATTGGGCTGACAAACAGATAAATACCTGCGGTGTTTAATGAGTTTGAAATGTGGTGCTTTCCTCAGTGCATAACTTACATTTCACAGGGATATTCTCCATCTGTAAATGTTAGAAAGTCATGCAAATATGTCAATTTTTCTGTAAGGAGACGACGAGCCTTCTGCATGTGAATCTCCGCTAAAATTCAGACTTCCGAGCGCCGCCGCGCGCATCAGCACCAGGGTTGCCAGGTTTCACAACAAAAACCCTCCCCGCATTTGGGGGGTAAAATATGTGTTTTTTTGGCATGGTTGCCTACTAAAATTCGCATTCCAGGGGCTAAATATCACATAATTGGGGTCTCTTCAACCCGCGGACATGAACAACAGCCCGCGGCAACAGTGTTGAAGCAGCCCAATTCCGCGGGAATATTACGGACTTGGCAACACTGATCCACGCCAAACAGACGGAGAGCTATAGGATAGGAACGCAATAATTCTCACTCAGGTATACATATTTCTAAAATATTTGTTGTTAGACAATAAATGTGCCATATGTAGAATTTTAAACCTACAAATATATATATTTTTATGAAAGTGACCATTATAATTGGGTAATCAAATATAGGCTAATATGCTTTTGTTTTTATTTTCATTTTTAGTTCAGTGAATTAAAAAACAAAATTATTAATACATGTAGGGGTGTGACGGTTAGTATATAACCGTGAGACCGACGGTTATAGTTAAACACCGTCATTAGAACTCTATAACCGCCAAAACCGTGTTATTAAAATATTTTTTACAAACATAAAAAAAAAAAAGAATTTTTTTTTTATATAGGTTCCCTCAGCTGACAAGGAAAACGGAGGCGGAGTTAGTGGTGCTTCGGAGGCTGCTACTGCTGGAGATGATTTGGGAGAGGTCTGTGCACCACCCCCTACCAAGAAGAGAAATCTTGGAGATCTCCTTAATAAACGGAGGTCTGAAATCTCTGCCCCGTTACCGATCAGAGCGCGCGCTGACACGGAGTTAACCCACTATCTCCAAGAACAACCGCTAATCCACTAGCATGGTGGAGAGACAATGAAACACGCTATCCGCTCTTAGCAAAATTGGCACGTAAATACATGTGTATTTGTGCTACAAGCACAGCATCAGAGCGAGTTTTTAGCACTGCGGGTAACATAGCTACCCCTGTCAGATCGTCACTAAAACCGAGTAAAGTGAACGTGTTGGTGTTCCTGTCACATAACTTGGAAGTCGAAAAAAAGATTAGGAATTTAAAATGTCATTGGACTTTTTTTGTTTCCTGTATTTAGTTAGTTTAATTAAGGTATTATCACAACAGTCGTTGTTCGACTTTTTAGGCCTTGGCTACTCATTCATTTTTATACAGTTCTTATAGAATTTAAGTAGCCTACTTGTTTTAAAGGATTAGTTTACTGTGTGTATATAAATAAACTTATAGCAAGTAGCTAATCAGTGTCTGCTCGTTTATTCAAACTAAGTTGTCATATAACAGACGAACATCATCATCCCCCCCCCCCCCCCGACGGCGGTTATGTTACGAACCGTCACATTTGACTCACATCATAACCGTCATCACCAATTCTGAAACCAGCACACCCCTAAATACATGCCTACATTACATTCACTGTATTTGTTTATAGCCTTCTATATCAACATTGTTTTTAGGACATCATTGGGCAGGATGTGAAAAAAAATTATTATTAAAATACAGATTTTTTTTATCGAAATAGAAAAACGTAGAAAATACAGCCATATTAAGTATCCTGAAATCCATAGTGTTATGCAGAAACCCCATTTAAAAGGCATATTAAAATGTTCACTGTATAATTAATAATTTTTGTGATTATTTAGCACCCTGTTAAAACAAGTTACATTACAGTACATAATTACCATAAAAATGTAACAAAAATATAATAAAGGCAACATCTATAGTTTTTTTTTTTTTTTTTTATCTGAAAAAAAGGTTAACAGGTGATCAGAGAGCTTGCAAATCAGTGAAGCATTGGAATCAGGATCGGTATCGGCCGATCACCATGACAAGAAATCGGTTCTCGGTATCGGCAGCAAAAATCCTGATCGGAGCATCCCTAACGGCAAGTTTTCAAAATCGTGATAATCACACACGGTTTTAATGATAATTAAATTTTAAACGATATTACTAACCGTCAGTACATTTTAGCGTGGTTTACCGTGAAACCGGTAATCGTTTCATCCCTAGACCCTAACATTCAAAAAAATATTTGGATGAAGTTATGGTTAAGTTCCCAAATTTGCAAGAGCAGATCATGGTACAACAACAGAATATTTTTTAGTACTATTGTAAACCATATTTAGTGAGGGTTGCAATAATTCCATCACTTCCCTTCTGTCCGATCTTCATTAGATAATGTGACTTGCCCCATGACTCAGGTTGACGGAAGCAGTAAAGGTAAGATTGTAATTTTTCACTGAGTTTTCCATTTCTTCAGTTAGAGCGGGACAATTGGTTATTTAAACAGTGTGTTATGAAACGAGGATCATGTCATTTTGGCTATATGGGGGTGCTCAATAGCCCCTTTCACACATACAGTCTTTAATGCTAAATGATCTAAACGATCGTCTTTGACTGCTGTGCCATGTCTCGCAGCTTTTTCAACGTGTCACGTCGAGACCCTGCCTTCTTTTCCTTTCATCAGCGCTGCAGCTCTGCAGTTGGATACTCTCAGGTTTTTAAGAGCAAAAACGCACTCTGTTTGATCACCCCCTAATGCCTTTCATTCAGACACCAAAATATGTTGTCAGATAGTGAAACTAAAGTGGTTCTTCACATGCGGGCGCACAGCGTTTAAAGATGACTGACATCACAGAATTTACTGGTATTTTGCTGCTTGCGTGAGAACGGTCTCTTACAGCTAAAAAGCCAGAACGCAGTTGCTTGTGTGAGCACTTTGCCTTTGCCAAGACAATCCATCCACCTCACAGGTGTGGCATATAAAGATGCTTATTAGACAGCATGATTATTGTACAGGTGTGCCTTAGGCTGGCCACAATACGCCTGCCCATACCATAACCCCACTGCGACCATGGGCCAATCGATGCACAACTTTGACACTAGCAAATCGCTCAACCACATGATGCCATACACGCCGTCTGCCATCTGCCCTGTACAGTGAAAACCGGGATTCATCCGTGAAGAGAACACCTCTCCAAAGTGCCAGACGCCATCGAATGTGAGCATTTGCCCACTCAAGTCGGTTACGACAACAAACTGCAGTCAGGTCGAGAACCGATGAGGACAACAAGCATGCAGATGAGGTTATGCAAACCGATTATTGCAGCAGCTGTCCGGTTGGCTCAGACGATCTGGATGTGGAGGTCCTGGGCTGGTGTGGTTACACATGGTCTGCAGTTGTGAGGCCGGTTGGATGTACTGCCAAATTCTCTGAAACGCCTTTGGAGACGCTTATGGTAGAGAAAGGAACATTCAGTTCATGGGCAACAGCTCCGGTGGACATTCCTGCAGTCAGCATTAAAATTGCACGCTCTCTCAAAACTTGTGACATCTGTGGCATTGTGCTGTGTGATAAAACGTCTCGGTTGCGTATGTAACCCTCGTTCCCTTTCGTTTAGTCACTCCGAGTAACGTCAGTGACTGGCGAATGGGGGTTTCGCTTAGAAGCCTATTATCTTTGAGATGTAACAAAGCGCCCAATGGCAAAGATGCCATGGGCAAGCAGAATTTGCATAGCGTAACTCCGCTCCACCTGGTGGGTAAATAAGGAAGTACACTGGCAATGTCACATTGTTACCTGCTGAGGAGCCGAGACTGAACTCCCGGCCGTTCCAGAGGTACAGCGGAAGTGGCAGAGGGACGTTACATCTCCGTTCCCTCATCAGAGAACGAGGGTTACATACGTAACCGAGACGTTCCCTTTCGTTCAGTCACTCCGAGTAACGTCAGTGACTGACGAATGGGGGTCCCAATTTAATCACGCCACTCGACTGTCATCCAGTGCCCTGCGTAAGTGCGAGTTCCCTGTTGTAAGACCCGTACGGACGAAGGACTCCCACTTATCACAGGAATACCAGGAATACCGTAACAATGCCTACCCGTAGGGAGGACTTGGAGAACACATAAGACCCCGGAGGGGTGCATATGGAGAACTCTGGGGAAACCCGCAGAAGGAGGAAGATTTTTACACCCCAGGGGTGGCAAGCTGCCATGGGAAGATACATGCTCGGAGAGACTTACAGTAGAAATACACATGTGGGGGTCACCCAGTGGGGAAACCATGCACATGGGGCACCTAGCCGGACACGAGGGCTGACCGAGGGCGGGCATGTACCCGGATGTCGGCGTCAACAGTGCTGGAGGAACTCAGGGCTCCTAAGAGAACAATTGAGGAGAATATCACACGTATCCAGTCCATGGAGTGGAATGGCGAGCAAGCGAAGACACCTGAGCCTGTCCGACTACTACTTGAAGCGAGTACATGAGAGGACACTGGCTCCACTTGGAGGGTATAGAACCTGATGAATTTGTTGGGTGTCGCCCAGCAAGTAAGCCAAAACAATGGCGTCCACTATCCAGTGAGACAACAAAAAGCTGGTCTGAGGTCCTGAAACACTGCGTCCTGTCAACATAAGCGTGGAGAGCGCATACTGGACAGAGCAGTGCCAAGGCTGGGACTGCCTCCTCCACAGGAAGCGCTTGCAGGTTCACCACCTGGTCCCTGAACAGAGTGGTGGGAACCTTGGGCACATATCCAGGCCGGGGTCTCAGGAAAACGTGAGAACTGGCCGGCCCGCACTCCAGAAACGCTTTGTCAACCGGAGATGCCTGCAGGTCTTCTACTCTCTTGATGGAGGCCAATGCGATCAGAAGCGCTGTCTTCATTGACAGGAACTTAAGCTCAACTGATCGCAAAGGCTCAAAGGGGGCTCTCCGCAGGGCTGATAGAACCACTGCGGGATCCCAAGAGGGTACGAGAGGAGAGCGAGGAGCGCGTCTCTGAGTCAGGAGGTCCTTCCTCAGAGGGATCTACCAGGGAGGGGCTGTCGCAAGGAGCATGAGTTCGGAGAACCAGGTCCGGCCGGGCCAAAACGGGGCGACCAAGAGGACCTGCCTCTTGTCCTCCCTGATCTTGCACAGAGTCCGTGCCAGAAGGCTCACTGGGGGAAACACAAACTTGCGCAGGCCCTGCGGCCAGCCGTGCGCCAGTGCAACCGTGCCGAGCGTGCCCTCGGTCAGGGAATAAAACAGGCGGCAGTGGGAAGAGTCGTGGGAAGCAAAGAGATCTACCTGTGCGTCGCCGAACTCTTCCCAAATCAGCTGGACCGTCTGGGGATGGAGTCTCCATTCCCCGGGAGTGGCTGAAGCCGAGAAAGCTCATTGGCGGCAGCGTTCAGAACACCCAGAAGAATGGCGCGAAGTGACCTCAGATGCTTCTGACTCCATAAGAGGAGGTGGCGGGCAAGACAGTGCACGCACGAACATGGCGATCGAGCCGAGAAAAGAGATCCTCTACCCAGGGGAGAGTTTGCTCTTTTCCCAGGTGACCTGAAGGCCCAAACGGGTGAGGTGCTGGAGCACTAGAACCCTGTGTCCACAAGCCTGGTCTCAAGAGTGAGCTAATTAGCCTGTCATCGAGAGAGTTCAGGATGCGGACCCCGTGCGCCTAAGTGGTGCAGAGGTTACCTCGTCGGCCTCAGTGAAGCCGCGAAGTGACAGGGCAACCCGGAAGGGAGAGTTACGTACTGGAGTGCCCGCTGCCCAAGGTAGACCGTGGGAACGGTCTGGTCGGGGAGCGGAGAACTGAGAGCACGGGTCCTTCAGGTCAACGCTGCAGACCAGTCGGAGACTAACGCATCAGAGACGCGTAGGCTGGGCGGAGTTCCACACCAGCCCGAGGCTCGCGGCTGCCCAAGATAACATGGCTGTCAACTCTGGGTCGGACCCGAGCAGTGCTGGCACACCCAAAGGCGGAGCACAGCCGAATCATCATCCCCAAAGGACTCTAGCCCAACTTGAGATGCGGCAATCGACATCTCGTTGCTATCTGGAGCGTGAACGAAACGAACGGGGCGTCAACAGACGGTCCCGCTGCTTCAGTCCAAGCACTCACGGGTAGTGATGTGCGAGAGGGGGGCGTGGCCCGAGGAATGATCGTCGGGGCTCTTTATACCACAGCACAGCCCTCAGGTCACCCTGGCCACCAGCCAAAGTACCATCTCTCTCAGAGACGGTAAGTTGGGGTGTCTCAGAGGGGACTTATTCTCCTTTACAGAGATCACTGAATCTCGACCGCAACATTGCGATGGTCATGTTCCTGCAGTGGGAACATGGCACATCCACAAACACTGCCCAAACGTGCTGAAGCCCAAACACGTCAAGCAGTGATTGTGCCCATCAGACGTGCAACGGAGATCGATCGCATCCGGAAGTGCGCGGGCGAACCGTCTTGAAAAAGACGTGCCACATGCAAGCTCTTTTTGTGAGAGGAAAGCTCTGCAGAGTGCCGAAGCACCCTGGGAAAACACACACAGGCAGGCAATGTGAGATTGCTGGAACGCACGTCACACCAACACCCTGGAGACCCGCTCCGCTCGTCTCGAAGACTGAAGAGAGGACTTCAGAATTCAGGCTTGCAGGAGTGAAGAGATGCTCTTGGCTCCGAAGCAGAAACATAATGCGACATTGGCAGCGTACTTCCTTATATACCCACCAGGTGGGGTGGAGTTACGCTATGCAAATTCCGCATGCCCATGGCATTTCTTTGCCATTGGGCGCTTTGTTACACCTCGAAGATGATAGGCTTCTAAACAAAACCCCCATTCGCCAGTCACTGACGTTCCTCGGAGTGACTGAAGGAAAGGGAACTGCACATTTTAGAGTGGCCTTTTATTGTGGCCAGCCTAAGGCACACCTGAGCAATAATCATGCTGTCTAATCAGTATCTTGAAATGCCACACCTGTGAGGTGGATGGATTATCTCGGCAAAGGAGAAGTGCTCACTAACACAGATTTGTGGACAATATTTCAGAGAAATAGGCCTTTTGTGTATGTAGAAAAAGTCTTAGATCTTTGAGTTCAGCTCATGAAGAATGGGGGCAAAAACAAAAGCGTTTATAATTTTGTTCAGTGTATTTGAGGCTTGTGTTTTGAATATGTTCTTTAGACTTTTTGCAAATATTTGTGCACTTTGTGACTTGATTCTGACTTTATATTTGTATTTATTAGAAAGGTATATTCTGTTCTGATTTAATTCTGTAAATTAATTTTATATTGTTTTTCGGTGAATTGATGTTGTGCTGTACTTAGAGCGTGCTCGCACAGACAATTTAGCAGATTTAAATAGATTTGCCATCATGTGAAATGCCAATCCTGTCTGCATTGTGGCCTTTCTGCAGTTATGTATTTGTTATTTTTTTTTAGGTTTATTGATCCACACGATTCAACTATCAGTCAACTATAGGCTAGACTTGACAATTTTGATTCGACTATGTAAATCCTTAGTTGGGGACACCCCATAATGTAGTTTTCATAGTTTTTAACATGGGGTGGTCTATGGGATTGACTCCCTTTTGGAGCCTGTCTCTAGCGGCCAGTCGATGAATTACAGTTTAAGTCGCTTCTGTGTTGGATTCAAAAGAGAGATCGGAAGGTTGCCGCTTGATTACAATCCACATTACAGACAGAGGTTGATCGTCGAAATTAATAATTTGGTAGTTTGTTTTTGTATTTCTGCTGGTAATGTTTTGCTCCAGGTCTTCTAACAGTTCTAACAACCTGTACAAAATATCCACGATCTTGGAACAGAATTAGAATGCTTGTCACATTTCACTCCTGTAAAGTATATTTCTCATTATAATAAATGGTCTTAGTTGATGCTAGTAATCTATAACAAATTTAAATTATCAAGACCATATTAATAGTATGCATAATTTAAAAAAGGTAATATATTACAAGTGTTCTTAGTTGTATCTTAGCATAGTATACCATATAGATTTATGCTGTATAATATTAAATGTGTAATACTTCCACTCAAAATGCCACAGAGGCAGTCTCAGAGATTGAGGGGTCCACAGAGAATGAGCCAGGTAAGACTGTAAAAGAATATGCTAGAGTGTGATAAGTAGAAAGATAGACATTAAAGCTGCAGTCTGTAGTTTTTCCTCTTTGTCACCATCTCTGTTTGAAATCTGCAATTTCAGTTATTCAACTTTATCAACTTTACGTGAATTGTGCCTCGGCATGGCACAGCGCGGATGAATCCAATGTTTTGCCGAAGAAAGCGTTGGTGTGGATACTGTCATTCATAAATCACAGATTCTAATTTTTGAAAGTATGACCAACATAAGAATTTTCACCGGAAAATGTCAACTGAACAAGTAGCCAACATCCACTTCTGTTCTGACCAACTAAGGGAACAAAAGCATTGCAATAAATCGAGATGATTAAATCTAACGATCGTTCATCACATCATGTCAAACCATGCAAATTATACTTTGTTTTCAAATTGTAAAGATAACAACATCAGCATTACGTGGCTACATTTAATGTGTATTAGGGCTACCTGTAGTTCAGTTTCCATTTCTGTGCAGTCTAATTTCTAATTGTCATATACCAACAAAATAAATTATTAGCAAAATGAGAGGCACAACAAAGAAAACTCCATAACTGTATGAATAAAGTGAACAAGTGTGCTTCTGTTACATAATTGAAGCTTTGAAATGAAGCTTTCTAGATCCGCCATCAAATTGATAAGTTGAATTATATCAAGTGCTGTGAGAAAAGGCTATAAATCTCCACCTCAAACATCCTCACAGGCAATATAGCCTACTAGCCGGGACACCTTTATGTGTACAGATGTGACGTAATGACGCAAAGATATGCTCGAATGTCCCGCAGAAATCCACCAGTACCACTGGAATTAAAAACATTATTACAAGCTTACCGTTGTAAATCGAGCTAAGGTAAGCAGATAGTTTTGAACACTGGCTGGTTGTGTACTTGCTCAAATGTTTTGGGATAATTTTTAACCCAAAAAAGTTACGGACTGCAGCTTTAAATTATTTAAATGGAGTAATCACAATGACATAAACTGAATTAGTACTAAGCCTAACAATTGTATACAATATGATTGTAAAAGGTTTGTTAATAATTTTCTATATTAAGATGATACTGGCCCAGAGTCAACTCAAGACTCAAAGTGAAGGTCTAGCATGTGCTGTCTTCTCTTATAACAACTGGATAATTTGTATTAACAAACACCCATGTGCATGGCCCTGGATTTAATAATTATGTTAAATTATATGTCATGGTCTCTTAAGATTGTCAGGACATCCCTGTTGTCGATCCTGGAGAGAGATGTAGAGAAGCTAGATATGACGATCATATGTGCAATGGTAGGTCTGTGTCTTGTGATTTATAAACTACTTTTCAGTTTCACTCAAAATCAGTTATTAGTCCATTTTTAAGTCATTGATAAATGGAAACTATGATGAATAAGCATCTAAATATTATAATGCTGAAACTTTTTAATGCTGAAACTGTATATTGCTGTTTATAGATTTATAAATAAGCAACACCTGATATATGAAGTCACTTTAATCTCAGATTCAATTATAGCATAATTAAATGAAATCCATTCCTAATTTATTTCTGTGTTGAAGTGGAAGAAAGAAGCACATATATTCTGCGTTTAGACAACAATGAATGGAAGTGTGTGACCTGCAATAACAGTCAAACCAGTGCTTCTTCTGGAGAGAATGATGATGACTCTCCTAAACCACATGAGAAAACATTCAATATCCACAAAGATGGTTTAGAAGATGAGGATGGAGATGTTGATTCCTCAAAAGCATCGTAAGTGTGCGGTTGCTAGTGACTTAAAGTAACTGTTACTGTCACGATCACCAGTGAGAATGCCCCATGATTACCACAAGAGGGCACTCCACCCCGGACTGTCATTCCATCAAAGACTACATTACCCATAATCCTTTGCCCGGACTCATCAACACTCATTGTTTACACCTGTGTCTCATTTACCTCATTACCTCTATCAAGCCTTTTCACCCTGTCATTCACGGCGAGGTTTTCTGTTACGTGCTGCCCGAGACTTTAAATGTTGAAGATCCAAATGCAGCTTTTATTAGAGGGACAATCAGACACGTAATCCAAAGTACAGATATTGATGGCAAAATGAGGCTTCCTGAACGACAGACCTCGCAGCCCATTGTTTCACCAAAAGGTTCATTACCCGAAGCTTCATTCATCATTGCTCACTAGTGACACCTAGCTACTGTGCAAAGAAATAGCAAACAAATCCATTAATCCTGAGCCAGTGACCTGAGCAGACATTTGTCCATTGCCTGGGTATACAATAAAATACGTATCTTTTTCTGTCTGACTTTACTTGCACAAAGACAACTGTCAGACACACTGTTAATTATTTATTTATACTGTGATCAACCTATCCAGCAGATGCAAATGGCACCTAATAGTTTTCTCTATTAGACAAAAACTGTCTAACCTAAAAGTAATAATGTAGTATAATAGTATAATGTAATAATATATAGCCCTAACACAATAACGACATAACTATAACTCTGACACTTCTCTGAAACGCCACAACAACCACAAGGTGGCGCAAGTTTCAAACCCGAAGCGACACTCAGACCGAACCGATGACGTATTCCACACAAACCGAGGCCTCGTTTGTCATTGGTCACGTGATTTCTCCGTTAACAACACAAGCCTTGAATCGGGGCTTCATCTGGCACGGCCATTTATTCTCGACAAGCTCAAATTGCCTGGTTCAAATGTCCCATCACTAAGTACAGGCAATAGGTCAATATCCAGGCAGGCAATCCAAACAAGCAAACAAGGCAGGGGACACAGGCAAAAGGGTAATCCAAGAACAGACAAGAAATCCAAAAAACGCTGAGAGATGCAGTGCAACAACATACAAAACCTTGCTGTGAATGATAGGGTGAACAGGCTTGATATAGGCAGAGGAAATGAGGAAAATGAGAAACCGGTGTAAACCATAGATCGTAAAAAAATATGGCAACGCGACTTCATTGGCTTCCGCTGAAGCCTCCGGAGGTCCGAATATGGCGCTGACATCTTGCACAGATTTTGGACAGTCTGCACAGTAGTGATCTCGGGACTGGAGTCTGCACGGTAGAGAGCAGGAATTAGAGGTGCGATATCAAAAGCCCACCCACACTCTCACAGATGCAGAACAATTCATTATGTTGGTGTGAAATAAACAGTTATGTAAATGTAGAAATTAAAGCTACAGCTCCAATCTCCTCCCGAATAAAGTCCGTTAGTGCCTCAGTGACAACTTCACTCAGAGAAGCCGTCAATCTCAGCTGTCAATCATGACGTCACAAACCCCGTTTTTATAGCCTCAAATAACTCACTAAAACTAAACTTATTTAAAAACCGAACACTTGAAATGAAATCATCGTGATAAAAACTGCCTAAAATGACAGAAGCCAACTTTGGGGAAAAATATATAAAGTGTAATTTGATTGTTTAGTTAAGGGGTTTCCAACACGTCGCTCACAAACTACCAGTAGCATCGTGGCCTGATTGGAGGTAGCTCGCCGAGACGTACTTTTCATCTAATCAGAGTGAGCGAATATAGACAGGTGTCCCACACACACACACACACACAAAAAAACACACACGACACTCGCAGCTGTCTTTGTAGTCTCTGCCGTGTCTCACTATATGAGAACACGAACTCATAAACCGTCACTTCATGAGAACTTACCGTTTCATTTGAGAAAACGGTCATAACATGAACACAAACACACAAAAAGTCAACTTAAAGGCAACCCGTCAAAATAACAGTTTGGTTTAAAGTGAAGAAATTGACAGAATATATTAGGCTACTGTTGTAGCCTACAGTAACAAAAATGATTTAACTACGTCTCTATGTAATAATAATAATTATGCCTAGATGGTTGCTTATTTTTCACTTGATCTTTTTTATAAACAATGTTTACTTTTAAACAGCATACAGCCTTTAAATGTTTATGTATTATTTACTTATGATTATCAGCATAAATAATAAACTTATTGAATTTAAAGGAACTGTATGTAAGAAATGTATTTCAATGAATCATAAAATAGCCCTGATATGTCACTAGACATTAAGAAATCATGTTAATTTCATATATTTATATCACTGACAACAGTCAATCACGAAGTCAGTAGTGTTTCGGCGTCCGGGTTGCCAGCTCTGCGCTAGTTACCACAACTGCAGCTACAAACTTTTTGGATAAAATATAAAACTTTACGAAACATAAAGACCTCGTTATGAATCAGAAAAACGTAGTGACAATGAAAAAAAAACGTATTGTGTAGGACTCGTCACTTGCCATTGGAAGCTCCTTGTAGCAGCCTACGTTCCTGCTGGATCTTGCAGCTTATCTGGCAACCTCGAGTCAGGGGGAGAGGGGATACACCACTCTACAGTAATTTGAAAGTGATTGCAGTACCAGTTTTGGCCACAATCTTACATACATTTCCTTTAATTAAAAAAAAAGTAAAATAGTTAAATAAAATAAAAAGAAAAAAATATTTTGCTGTGGTACCGAAATTGGTACAGAGTACCATAAATGTGTTATGGTATTGGTACCGACTACTGGAACTACTACTACACTCTTTCAGGTGTAAAACAGTTTGGATAGTTGTTAATATGAGAATTATGATGCATTATTTAAGAATTTTAAGTATTGTATAACAAGAGTAGCTCTCAGCGACTATCATTTTTTAAATGTAGCTCTCAAATGAAAAAAGGTTGGAGACCCCTGGTTTAGTTTATCTCGCGTCCATTAGAATTCACTGGGAGGCGGGGCTTATGACCTATACTGAGACCAACCAACTGGGGGCGATCGAGGCACGTAGGCTTCATTTATTTACAGGAGTGCGGCAGGCTTGGTGTAAACAATGAGTGCTGATCAGTCCGGGCAAAGGATCATGGGTAATGTAGTCTTTGATGGAATGACAGTCCGGGGTGGAGTTACTCTGGTGGTAATCATGGGGCACTCTCTCTGGTGATCATGACAATTACAGAATGCCAAGTGATTAAACTGGTTTTGCAGAGACGTCTTGGATGATTTGGATACTCTAATGGAGAAGATGGAAAAAAACAATACAAGGGATGCAGGGCTTGTCATAGGGAAGGCTATTGGTGTTCTCCAAATACAAGACAAGAACACAGAAACCAAAGACATATGCTACTCTTCAAATCAGAACATTATCAACGTAAGGCCTGAAAAGATTACAATGTCCTCCTGGGCAAGGATTCTTCATTAATCAATGCCAATTCTCCTTTTCATAGGTTGTTGATTGTCAAAGTTTCCTGATAAGAAACTTTTCCTGGTCTGTAAAGATTTCCAAGGAGGCCTTTAATAAATCACGTTTGGAAAACAATGGAAATGCGTTTCTTGGAGTTCTACGGTTCAATAATATGGGAAACAAGGTACTTCAAATTAAAAATGAGAAAATTTGAGCATTTTAAGGCATGTTTTAGTGATAGTTCACCCAAAAATTTAAATTCTGACATTATTATATTATGTTATATTCATTATTATAAGCAGCTCTCTTCCACCGTGACACAAATCTGTAGTATAAATATTTTATCTTATATTCGCTATAATACTAATATGTTTTTTATCGTATGAATTGTTGTTTGAGAAAAGCTAAAGTCTGCTTCTAAAAAGTCTGCTTCTAAAAATATTTTTTTTGTGGTCCAGTGAATATACAACTTATTTTTTTTTAACTATTCTTTTAACAAAAGCTTCTTGATCTATTGTATTCACACTTTTATGTTTTATTTCTTTATGCATGTTTTCTGATTTAGAATCAAACAAAAAAATCGGACTGTTTTGAACGATGAGGTTTATGGAATAACGATGAGGGCCAATATCTCCAACCTTTCCAACAATATTGAAATGTTCTTTAAACAGAAAGATTTGGTAATTAAGTTTTTTAAAATAATATGAAATACTATAATGACCAGACACTGCGCGAAAGCAAAATATCAATCAAACATGTTCTTCGTTCTTATAGGTCGGTAATGCGTCCTGCAGATCTTGGGATGGCAAAGGTAAATTCAGTTATGGATCTATTGATCAGTTCCCATAAACAAATCCAATGCATTTTATATAATTAATTTCAATCCTCGCACTTTTCTTCAAAGGAAATCTTACATGGACGACGTCCGGCTGTGAGACAGTAAAAATCAACAACACCATAAAGTGCTCGTGTTCACATCTGACGTTCTTCGCAGTGCTGATGGTGAGAAGCTTCTCAGCCCCCCCTCAGACCCCATGAATTCAATATCAGTGTCTTTAAGTTCACATATATTTCTCTCATCTCTCAGTTTCCTCCAGATTTCAAATCAAACATCACAGCGCCGTATGTGGCATCATTGAGCTTCATCACTTCTATCGGCTGCGGCATCTCCATATTTTTTCTGTCCGTCGCTCTGTTCATGCATTTCCTCTTACGGTAGAGTATCTTAAAATATAACAGTTATTGTACGTTTCTTGACCGATCGCTTTTGTTCCTCTTTTGGATAAAAGTGTCGGCATGTTTCAAATACAGGTTGTTTATATATTTGAACAGGAAAGCCAAGTCAAATCAGGCCACGAAGATCTTGATGAACATGTTTGTGGCTTTGTTTCTCCTGAATTTATCCTTTTTGTCAAACGAGAGCGTGGCCAACACAGAAGACAAGGGTGCGTGCGTCTTCATAGCACTGCTCATGCATTACTCCATGCTGGCTACATTCACCTGGTTCTTCATTCAAGCTCTTCATATGTACTTATGGCTCATCAGACAGAACGTCGCCATCACAAACTACATGAGGAAGATCATCGTGTGCGGCTGGAGTGAGTTGTATGAACAAAACATGTTGTAGTCAGATTGTAAACTCAATTTCAAAAGAAAATGTAGTAATGAAAATGTTTTATGGTTTTAGTTTTTAACTGTAATAACCCTAATCGCTGTGTGTTTTTAGCGTTTCCGGCTCCGATAGTCATAGCTGTTGTTTCAATAGGAGGATATAAAACAGTGATTATAAACACAACGTCTGGAAAAACCACACGAATGTAAGTTGTTCTGATGTCACAAATATATGAATTAAGGATTTAATGAAGCTTGAAGTGCACCATTATGGTCTTAACCCCCTCGAGTTGGCCGTCGCACCGGCGCGATCGGCTCACTTTTTTTCTTATCAGTGACAGACTCAAATAACCGTTTTTTATCATTCAGGCAAGTGTTATACATCATTATAATCTGTTAAGTTTCAATTTTTTTTGTGTACAGTCACAATAAAAACAATTTTTTGTTTTTTGCAAAATAAAGAAAACAAACATGCGCAATCTGCAGCCTCTCTGTCAAAGACGTTCATTCAGATCGTCTTCAGAAAATGACCTCTAGCTTAGTGAATACTTGTCTCACAAACATGAGACATATGTCTAAAGAAATGTTGAAATGTCAGGTTGAAAACAAAGTAAACCAAATCGAAACCAAATATTCTGTGTTTATGTTATCTGTTCGAAAAGAGATAGATGTCAGTCACCCGCGAGCCACTTCATTATCCGGTAATGCGACTACGCCCACGGATCGCGTACTCTTTCAGATTAAAATACTGACGATCACGCGTCAACGCCCACACATCAACTCAATAAACTGTAAAAACTAATACAAACATCTAGTGAAGCGCTGTAACGTTACTTCAGCTACGCGTTGAGGAATAATTCACCTCATGAAAAGCTGTTCATGTTCTGTTCAGACTGAGCAAAGGATTCAGGGCTGATTGTAAGGTAGGCCAAGTTTATTCTGTTAGCATCTGTGATTATTAATTGCAAAAAGACCATTTTAAATATGAATCCTGCTGCAATATAAAATGTCAAACACGCAAGACTGTTCAGACAAGATTTATGTGGCCTGTTTTGGACAGATTATAACGTGTTTATTGTAAAAGAGCCTAGTGTCACATCAATAAAGCTTTCGTTTGCAAATGTCTGCTCAGATGCTATAAATATAGTACCAGTCAAACATTTTTATTCATGTTGATGTTTAATTATAGCCTAATGTTATTTTTTAAATTTAATATCAAAGTTTGTTTTATCGAGTTAGTATCGAGTTTTGTTTTGTAGAAAGTAATTTTTTTGTAGAAGGTTAATTGCTTTCTTTAAGTGAATTAATTTTGTATAAATTGTATCTTAATTATTTAATATAAAACTTTTTAGCATCAGACTACTTTCAAAAACAAAAAAGTAAGAAAAATTTAACTTGAACTAAACTTGTTTCTAGTCTAAATATTTAAACATTCTTAAATCAAGATGCATTTACTAGATATGTACAATATATAATGCATGTCCTTTGTCCTGTTGCTCTGTCGTATACCTGAAGCTCATTCATTATGCAGGTCATTATGCGGGTTATGTTTTTTTGTCCTCTCAGGTGATATCCATCCTTATCCATGAGATATCACGCCTCCTCGCATACAGGCTTTGTGAAGAAAAACAAATACGGGCTCCTGTAAGGGACGTTACCTATACCCCGCAGGGCCTCCCCTTTCTTGAGTCCGCTTCTTTGCACTGTCTGCTACCGTTTTACCTATGCCTTTAGCACATAACGACGCTATCAGCGACATCTTACACCATTAACCCTTAGTATAATTATGCCTCACTCTTCACAAGCGGAATGAAGCGAAGCACACTGTTCTCCTTTTCCAATCTCTTCCAGTCAGACAGCCCTAACCAAGAATAATAATCAAAAGATGTATAAGAAATAGAAATATACAGTTGTAAAGTGAATTAAAAAGATACATCTGCCTGATTCTCTAAATTTGGGTTACCCCTATCTGAGATGGAAGAGATGGAGCAGGTTCACAATGTCTCCTGGACCTTACAAGTCGGTCCAGGACGGGCTACATTAGGGGATGTTACCTATGCCCCGCAGGGCCTCCCCTTTCTTGAGTCCGCTCCTTTGGACTGTCTGCTACCATTTTTTGTATTAAAAAGAGTACATTTTGATATATAGATCAAATAACAATAACCAAAGATAAGAACAAGGTACACTAAAACAAAAGAATAAAACGAAAAAAAGAATAAAAAGATGATACATAGAGAAAATAAGGTACAATCAGTCGTACGTACAGTGGCACAGTGCTCATTCATTAAATGCACAGCTGAACAGATGTGTTTTGAGGCTGGATTTGAAAGTGGCTACTGTTGGAGCACATCTGATCTGTTCAGGAAGCTGGTTCCAGCTACGGCTGGCATAATAGCTAAAAGCAGACTCTCCTTGCTTTGAGTGAACCCATGGTATTCCTAACTGACTTGATCATGATGATCTGAGTAATCTGTTGGGTTTTATTTAATCAGCATATCTGCAATACCATTACAATAGTCCACCCTACTGGTGATAAAAGCATGAGCGAGTTTCTCTAAGTCTTGCCTGGAAACAAAGCATCTAATTCTTGCAATATTTTTCAGATTATAGTAAGCTGATTTAGTTATTGCTTTGACATGACAACTGAAACTCAGGTCTGACTCCAAAATCACACCAAGATTCCTGACTTGATTTTTTATTTTTAGACCTTTAGCCTCAAGATATGCATTCACCTTGAGAATTACATCTTTATTTCCAAATGTAGTGATTTCAGTTTTGTCTTTATTTAACTGAAGAAAGCTTTGGCACATCCAGCTGTTAACTTCATCAATGTATTTGCACAGGGAGTCAATGGGGCTGTAGTCATTAGGTGATAGGGCTCAGTAGATCTGGGTGTCGTCAGCATAGCTGTGGCAAGCAATTTGGTTTGCTTTCATTATTTGGCTCAGTGGGAGCATGTACAGGTTGAATAGGATTGGTGCAAGAATTGACCCTTGTGGGACTCTGCATGTCATGGATGTCCACTCTGACTTATGGTCACCTATACTCACATAATAACCTCTCCCTTCTAAGTATGACCTGAACCATTTAAGGACTATCCCAGAAAGCCTGACCCAGTTTTCCAGCCTGTAAAGAAGTATGTTGTGATCGACAGTGTCGAATGCAGCACTGAGGTCCAGTGGTACCAGAATTGATGTTTTGTCTGTATCTGTATTGAGGCGAATATCATTTATTATCTTTATGAGCGCTGTCTCTGTGCTGTGATGTGGTCGGAAACCAGATTGAAAATTGTCAAAGTATCTGTTTGAGCTTAAGAATTTGTTCAGCTCTTTGAAAAACTTTTTTAATGATCTTGCCTATGAAGGGGAGATTTGAGATTGGTCTGTAGTTGCTCAATATGGTCTTATCCAGATTTCTCTTTTTCAGGAGAGGCTTCACTAATGTGGTTTTAAGGGAGTTTGTAAAAGTCCCAGAAAGAAGTGAGGCATTTACCACTTCTAGGAGATCTGCTTCTAAACAGTTAAACAGATTTTTGAAAAAAGTGGGGAGTGTATCAAGGGCGCAGGTTGATGTTTTAAGGCGCTGTACCGTTTTTTTTTTTTTAACTTTTATCATCAATTGCTTCGAAATCAGACATAGTAACTTTCTGAGGTTGTGGTCTGATCTGACTCACCCCAGAGCAAATCAAGGATTTGCTGATCGCATTTCTGTTATTATTAATTTTCTCGGAGAAGGAAGCAAACTCACAGCATTTGATGTCTGAGAGCATTTCACAGGGAATGTGACTCGGGTTGTTAGTCTCTCTACAGTAGCAAAAAGTGCACGTAATGTTTATATTTTTGTTTATAATATTTGAGAAGGTCTGTCTAGCTTTGCTTAGAAGCCTCAGTCAGAAGTTCTGGAAGCTCATAAATCATGTACAGTAAGATTTGAAGAGACTCATGTGAGGAGAGATGATAATTTATGCTAAGTGTAAAATAACTGCTCTGAGACAGAACGTAGAGGATCCAAATGCAGCTTTATTGAAAGGGTAATCCACAATCATATTCAAAAACAGGCAGCAGGTCATACAAAGGCAAGCAGTCCAAACAGACAAAAAAGGCAGACAAAAGAGGAATCCACGAAGCAGGCGAGTAATCCAAAACCAGAGACAAGAAACCAGGGAAAATGCTCAAAAATGCAGTATTACAAGAAACAAGACTTCGCAGTGAATGACAGAAAGAAAACATGGTTTATATAGGCTGGGGTAATGGGCATCACTACACATTCCAGTTGCACGGTTCGGCACAGTCGGTTAATTTCGGTCCGAGAACAGTCTGTAATTGTGCCGTGCCAGGCTCAAGTGGTAATACAACTGGAACCATGAACCATTCACCGTTCGGCACGACGATGGAAAAGCGGCTTTTGTGAGCAGTGCAGTGGTGTAATGGCAATTTACATTAAAACCTTTCATTAGATTTCGTTTCCAAAAAAAAACCTAAAGATATGGATGACCCCTAAAACTTGTAAAAAGATCATCCGTTTACCTTCTTGACTGGAAAACACTGTTTTCAGGGTAAATTGTTTATTTTTGCTAATTTTAATAAACTTTCACATTAGCGTGCACATCCTACGCGGTAATACGGGAAGCGGCTGGAAATAGCAACCTCTCCTGTTTTTTTTTTAATTATTAACATTATAATCTGATTTTTTTCAAATGGATCATCCGAGTGATCCAGTATTTAAAGACACCAGTTGCCCATCCCTGGTATAATGGATTTGCTAATCCTGATGGATGGCCGGAGTATACTTTGGGCTTCAGTGTCCTCTGATTGTCTTAATTATATTTCACTTTCTTCTAATTATAGGTGCTGGATTACCGATCCTTTAATTCACTACTTAGTGAACATTGGTTATTATGCCTTAGTCTTCATCTTCACAACTGGAATCTTCATCATGATCATCACTAAGATTGTCCAAGCCCGACACATAAGAGCGCCCGACGGCAAGAGAAAGACGTTCAGAAAGCAGCTCATGATGGTGTTGAGTTTGTTCCTGCTCTTCGGCCTGACGTGGGCTGTGGCGTTCTTCAGTTATGGAGCGATGCTCATTCCCTCATATTACATCTTCACTGTGTTGAACTCGTTTCAGGGTGAGAAACAATCACATACATCATTACACTTGGTTTAGAGTAGAATGCTTATATTTTCCCAACAGATTCAGGCAAATTATATTAATTAATTAATGATTTTTAATTAATTAATTTATTATTATTTTACATAATTTAAATTAAATTAAATATAAATATAAATAAGGGTTTATAATGGGAGTTTGGTTACAGTTTAAAAATCATGCAAACAACTTTAAATCTAATGAAATGTATTTGAGGAGGCAGAATTAATAGAAATAATTTTGTTTTTTTTCTTCAGGGTTTTTCCTCTTCCTGTATTACTACTACATTCACAAAGCCGTTGAAGGTCGTTTCTCTGATGATCCAGAAAGGTCCAGCTCCACCACAACAAACGTTCAATCCAGAATTAATAACATTGAAAATGTTTATAATGAGCCTAATTAAGACAGAAACCCATGTTGTCTCTCAGCTGATCAGTCAGAAGGTCAGAATACTAGTCATGTTTAATATGCTGTACAGTTCAATGTGTGTGTTTAATAATAATCTGAGTCTAATATGCTGTACGGTGAGGGGATATAACTCATAATGGGATCATGAGTGGGTTTCATTAGTTTTTAAAACACATTATAAACAAAAGTTAATTTAACACGTAGATGAACATCACTGGAAGCTACTCTTTACAAATCGTATATTTTCTCATATCTGTAAGTTGAGGTCAAATGTAACCCTTGTTATGCAATATATATTGTTTGACAGACTTTTGAATGTTTAAATTGTGTAGTGAACATTTCATTCCTGATGTAGGATATTAGTTGTAAAGATAGTAAAAAAGGTTTTGTTTCAAATAATTATAATGCAGTTTTCATTGAGACTTTTGCTTTAAGCCATATTTCTGACATCTAAACAAATATTGTTTCTTTTATACACTGCATTAATATGATAATTTTACATTTTAATTTGTGCATTATATTCAATATTTAGATTTTGTCTTTCTACATTCGTATAAATATATCAGTGGTAGACTATTATATATGTATCTTATTACAGGTTTGTTAGCAGTAGTTCTGTATTTGATATGTATTTCTGATAGAGTGATAGAGGCTTGTGTAACACTAGAGGGCGCTGTGAGATTGTGCAGTGTAACTCATAATTGAGGCTGGAGTTGGAGATGTGAATGAGATTATTGAACACAGACTCAGTGCGACATGTAGTTGCAATTACAACCAGATATTGACTCAATACTTATGATTCAGTAACTAATAAACTTCCTCTATCCAGTTGAATGAGCATTTCACCTGTTGATTTCGGATTTATTTGCTTTAATATTGTGGGTGTTTATGTTCACTGAAGAACGCAAATAACTTGTCATGGTTTTATGACATTTCCAGTCAAACTCACGCCGCTAATAAATGCTGTTCTTTTGAGATTTATATGAATCAAAGAATCTTGAAAAAACATGCATCAAATTTTACACAAAATATTAAGCAACAGTTTTCAACACTGATAATAATCATAAATGTTTCCTGAGCATCAAATCATATTATTAGAATGATTTCTGGAGGATCATGTGACACTGAGGACTGGAGTAATGATAAATTCAGCTTTGATTCCAGAAATAAATTACACTTTACTATATACTCACATAGGTTATTGTAAAGGGGCCATGACATGATAAATCAAAATCACATTAGGAGGTCTTTGTACTATTAAAATATCCTGCAAGTTTCAGAGCTTAAAACATCCATCCAAAAGCATTTATGTAATCAACCTCTAAAAGCGGCTCATTTTGATATTGCAGGATCTGTGATGTCACACAAGCAAATACATTAGCATATTTATAGTTACGGTTATCATAGAAATGCCTAATGTCAGCGCTTGTCGTCTTGTGACAAACAGCCACATGCCGAGAAGCTAGAACCAGATCTGCTGTATGTTAGGGGTGGTGAAAAAAATCGATTATCGATTAATCGCGAGGATGTTATGGACGAGTATGAATCGATAATGAAATTTTCAAAAATCGATTTTTTTATTTATCTAAACCTGACACTACCACCGTATGTGTGTGTGTGTGTTCATTAGATGAATGTAAATCTGTCGTTTATGCTGAGATGATTCTGAGGGAACACTCTAGAAATCCTCCCGCCTCGCCTCCTCTGGAGCTCAGGCACATTAGCATTGGCGCGTTAGCACGGCTCAGATTCGCGCACAAACACCGAATAAACGCCTTCAATCCGCAGATTTATGAGTGCGTCAGATGAGCGAGCGCGACACACATCAACGCGCACATTCGCGGGAATAAAGGGGATCCTGAGGACGCGATGAGCGGATCACACACACACACAGCCGGACTGATGCTGGAAACACACACAACGCCACACTAAAGCAGCACAGATGTCTGATAACGGGATGTGTTAACCGGACAGGCCCGTCTGATCTCCCCGGGCTCGAGTCCCGCGCTCCGCCGCACCGACCCGCGGCTCCCGCTCACGGAACCGAACGGGCCTCGACACTCCTCCGACACGAACCCGTTTTTCTTGTCGTTTTTTCCCCATTTGTCTTTCTCACGTCAGGAAACGAACAAGAGGAGCTCGAGCGGTCCACGCGCGCACTGCATCCATCGCGCACACTCTTGACATTTTGTCACTGTGTTCTACAGTACAGTATATAAGCTGAAGCTACAGTAAGTTGTTCAAAAATGTTCATTTTGTCTTCTTAATGATTAAATTGGACAATTTTCTTCTAGAAAGACAAGGTGTTTAGGTGGAGAAAAAACTTCTTTACCTTGACATGTTTCGACTGCAACCTGCAGTCTTCCTCCACCTGAACACGTTGTCTTTCTAGAAGAAAATTCTCCAATTTCTACAGTATGTTGGTTCTGATCTACTTCCTAAAGGAAATAAGCCTTTCATTTATTTGTTATTGTTTAGTTCAACTTGATGAGTCACAACACAATGTGATGTATTCATTTCTGTGTAACTACACGACACAACACGACAAGTGCTTTGAGTTGTTGTTACTCAATAAAAGAGTTAAGTAATTAAGTAGCTGACTTTTTTTATACTGCAATCACTTTGTAGTGTATTTTCGTTTACTGTTGTGAAATGGAAAATCAATAATCGCTAATCGAGAATCGTTAATAATCGAAAATCGACTGTAATCGAATCGGGACTTCAATAATCGTAATCGAATAGAAAAATCAGACAGATTAACCACCCCTACTGTATGTCCTCCATTGTTGTTCACTGTGTCTTTCATCTTTGTGTGGAAATTATATCGATATGTTTTGTTTTTTTGTGCCAAAAAATTTATTAAGTAAACCTCATGGATCATATTAAAATAATTTGTAAAAATCCGTCATAAATTTAAATTGTAGGGATGCACCAAAATGAAAATTATTGGCCGAAGCCGAATAATATATTTTTTTTACTATTTTGTCTTGCTTTTAAAAGGAAAATAAATAAAAGAAAATTATATATTTTATTCAAAAATTAACTACAATTTAAAAATATTTATTTAACACTGCACATTTTTTTGCATTCCAGCAAACATTAAGTTACAATATAACTAAAATAAAGAAAAAAAAAGAAAATAAAAATATTTTTATTTGACCATCTTATCTTTGGCCTATTATGCCTACAGGTGTCATAATCACATCACTGCGGGTGCTTCTGAAATCACTGAGGGTGCTCTATTAAAGTGCAGATGTAGGCTAAGCAACGACTCCACCACAGCACAGGTGTACAGGTAGACATTAAGATCATTTAGAATTAAAAAAATATTTTGCAACGAATATTTTTCTATTAATCTATTAGTCTTCCTTTACATTGCTTTAATGCGTTACTATTTCACGGTCACTTCCGAAACTTTGCAGCGTGCAATCAGTCATTAATCCTTTTTGCAACATGAGAAAAACTAGTTTTCTTCAATGGATTATATAGACTGTAGATTCGAGAGTGAGCCAAGACCGCTCCATTTACGATCACTAAATGCTGTCGCTATGTCAGATCATCGCCATCTCACAAAGTTCAATGAAGCTGCTAACAATTAGGGCTGTCAAAATGGCTGAAAAGTTAAATTCGAAATTCTTTCTGAATTATTATTAAAATTCGAATTATATTCAAATTCTTTTATTTTTTATTTTTCCATTTAAAATAAAACATGACCAGAGAGAGAAAACAAAGCATCAAAAGGAAATTAAGACAAATGTAGCTCAGTATAAGTGTCCCAATTATTCCAAAGTCTTTCGAATTTGTCCAGTTGTAGTCTGAATGTTATTTTTTCCGTTTTCCTTAGGTCCATAATAATGTCTGCCCAGTCCTTAATTGTTGGTGTAGTTTGAGTCATCCATTTTTTTGTGATAGCCTTTTTCCCTGCAGCCAGGAGTATGCTCCAAAGATATCCATTCACTGTGTCCATGGCAGGAGTTTTAAGGCCCAGATACATAGTTCTGAAATCCAGTAGGATGAGGACCTCAAAAACAATTTGTAGCACATTATTAATTTCAGACCAGTATTTTTGAATCACCAAACAGTCCCAAAACACATGGTAATGGTGCGCCTCCTGACAACCACAATCTCTCCAAAAATAAGCGTTTCCCTGTGAAAAATTTGCACTTTGACAAGGTGCTATGAAAAAATTCAAATGTTCAAATTCTAAAGCAAATACTTAATGTTGGGGAAAAGTACTGTATTGTCTCCTATGCACACAAGAGGGCGCAAGCGAGCGCAACAAGCAAATGTAAACCAAATCAAGCATTGATCTTTTATTGAAATTAAATGAAATGACATTCGAACATACAACACAGGTTGTATATGTCGTTGAACAGTGATAACTTTTTAAAGTTCATACTTCTTCAAACAACTGTTCTTACATAAATGAGGATGTCCTTAACGTGCATGCAAGGACAATTAGGTAACAAAAGTGCATACAAAACACGCTTCAACAGACAAAAAAACCTTCAACAAGCAGCATAATGTTTGTACAAAA
>JARQWZ010005986.1:45000-62990 GCA_033150135.1 Gobio occitaniae | reverse complement strand
CATTTACTCACCTCAATGCCATCCAGGATATCCATGCCTTACTTTCTTCAGTGAAAAATAAATTAAGTTTTTGGATGGCGTTGAGGTGAGTAAATGATTAGGACATTTCATTTTGAGGTGAACTAATCCTTTAAATATCTTCATGTGTCCAAGATTAACAAAAGTCATATTAGTTTAGAATGACATGAGGGTAAGTAAATGATGATAGAAATTTCATTTTGGGGTAAATTAATAACCCTTTAAAAAAATTGTGACTGATTTTGATTAAGATCACAAAAGGCAATATTTTAATATAGGATTTCTAAATATTTTATTTATAATTAGCCTTTTGGTTAAACAGTCTTTACAAGTATGCTGTACCTAACAGCCAATTAAGCATTGTCAATTTACTTTAGCTCTAATTTCTAATTTTCTGGTTAATTGTACATGAACGTCCCTTCAGTTTCTGCAGGGGTTTACCGTTATTTAAATGTACAAAATTACAAATATGAATAACATTGCACTGATTTAGCATTGCAGTTTTAATAAAATGCTGTGCTTTGAACTTGACTGGGTTTGGTGTTAAATTGACTTGTACAAGCAACAGTAGCTACAATTTTCAAATTTAACATGATAGCCTTACACCAATAGATACTTACACCAATAGCATTGTGGGTAAGTGCGTCGCCATGTAGTGCTGTTGTGCTCCGACAGACCCGAGTTCGAGTCCTGCCTCATGGACTTTTCCCAATCCCGCCCCTCGCTCTCCCACCTTACTTCCTGGCTAGCTACTTTCCTATCCTAATAAAAGGCAAAAACGCCAATACTAAATCTTTAAAATGTAGCATACTTGTTAGCAGTTGAATTTTAAAACAATTGATCAGAAGTTAAATATGGTCGGAAAAATCATTAGGGAAGTCTGGAAATTTGAGTCTGGAAAAGTATGGTGTAGGAAAAATAGTGTAGGAACCATGCATTTGAACATCTGATCAGTGGATGTTTGGCCTAACGGAAGGAAAACCCGTTGTAGGAGGCGTACAGGAGACTGGCGCAGCGCTGCAAGACGCACTTCGAGACGGAGGTTCAGCGCGACGTGTCCGCGTTCGAGGAGTCTCGACTACAGGACCTGCTCGTCCTCATGGCTCAGGCTCCATCACGGGCGAAACTTCAGGACGACTTCCAGCAGGTCTGGGAACAGAGACTGTCGCATCTGTTGGAAAGACGTCAGCAGTACCTGCAGGTATGATCACGCTCTTTTGGGGCCCTTTAGAAGTTTTGACATGCTCTGACATTTGTGCATTTTTCAGTTGCTTATAAACACATTAATGGGTAATGTGTAATTACACTGTATTCAGCACAAACTGGGCTACCATAATATGTGAGCAACATGTATGTACATGCTTGTATTTTTGAGAAAACCAAATTTTAAAATGAAGGCCTCAAAACACACACTAGACATGTGTCCACAAGACTTTTGACTAATGGGTGTATTTACCTAGAGTTTTTGCTTCACACTGATGTGAGAATCATTTGAGCCTGCTCATTCACATAAAACAATACACTGATTAAAAAAAAAAAAAAAAAATCTTCACAGGCCATATGCGAGGAGGCGTGATATCTAATGAATAATGCTGGAATCACATCTAAGAGGACAAAAAACATAATAGCCCGCATAATGAGCTGCATAATGAATGAGCTTCAGGTAGGCCTATGTGACAGACAGCAACAGGACATATATATTGTACTTATCTAGTAAATGCATCTTGATTTTAAGAATGTTTAAACATTTAGACTAGAAACAAGACTAATTTATGTTTTTGAAAGTAGTCTCATGCTAAAAAAACTAATAATTAAAATTAAGATACAATTTATACAAAACGAAATTCACTTTAAAGAAAGCAATTCACTTTCTACAAAACAAAACTCGATAAAACAAACGTTGATATTCAATTTTAAAAATACCATTAGGCTATAATATTTAAACATCAATATGAATAAAAATTTGTTTGACTGGTACTATATTTATAGCATCTGAGCAGACATTTGCGAATAAAAGCTTTATTGATGTGACACTAGGCTCTTTTACAATAAACACGTTATAATCGGTCCAAAACAGCCCAAATAAATCTTGTCTAAACAGTCTTGCCTGTATGACATTTAATATTGCAGCAGGATTCATATTTAAATGTCTTTTTTGCGTTTAATATTCACAGATGCTAACAGAATAAACTTGGCCTACCTTACAATCAGCCCTGAATCCATCTGAACAGAACATGAACAGCTTTTCATGAGGTTAATTATTCCTCAACGCTTCTCAAAAAAATGTAGCTGAAGTGTAGCTTGTTTATGAACTAATGCTGATGAATAATGACTGTTTACTTACGATGTTTATATAGTAATATGTTTTAGACGGTTGTAATGACGCATATTTGATCTCCTGAACTTGAATGAGCTCCTGCAACTGTAAGGCGCAGACATTTCAAAATAAGAGTCCTGGTGTATTTCCAGCTTGTTTGTAATTAAAAGTCATGCATTATATATTCGTTTTTGGCTACACAATAAACTGAATTTAATTTAATTCCCATTTAATTCATAGTCAGGAGGAAAGACCAGTATTTGACACATATTCAATAAAGTATCAGGGTTATAATAGTTCACTAAAACCATTAAAACAATCTTCATTACTTGAAATTATATAAATGTTAACTGAAATAAAATAAAAAAATACTTATTTGAAGCTTTAGCTTAACCTGATATGGCCTACTGACTAAAACAGAAATACAAAGTTATAAAAACTATATAGATGTTTTTATGTATTTAATATGATTAAAAATTTATATATGTCTCTGTTTCGTGTATTTTTAATTCTTAAAACAAAATGTTGTCAAAATGTCAGTTCAATTAGACGTTATTTAATCGGTTATGTGATGCTTAAATGCGTAATATATTACAATTTAACTCCACTCATTAGATTTTAGGAGACTGAATCTACAGTAGATTCAGTCGACTAAAATCTTATGATATTTAGTCAACTAAAACTAAAAACAATTCAGGTGGCTAAAATATGACTAAAACTAAATCAAAATTTACTGTCAAAATTAACACTGCTCCGTGGGCGTGGTCACATTACGAATAATTAAGTGGCTCACTCTCTTTTCGAAACAGATTACATAAACACAGCATATTTGTTTTCGATTTAGTTTACAGTATTTAAATCCTGACATTTCAGCGTTTCTTTAGACATATGTCTCATGTTCGTGAGACAAGTATTCACTAAGCTAGAGTTCCTTTTCTGAAGACTATCTGAATGAACGTCTTGAGAGAGTGGCTGCAGATCGCACATCTGTTTTCTTTATTTTACAAAAAGCAAAACATTTAGTTTTTATTGTGACTGTACACACAAAACAAAATAGAAACTTAACAGATTATAATGATGTATAACACTTGCCTGAATGATAAAAAACGAAGTTATTTGAGTCTTTTGATGAGAAAAAAAGCAAGCCAATCACGCCGACGAGCTAAAATCGCTAAAACATAATATCCACTACAGTTAACAAAATGCTATGCTTGGGTCTCAGGGGGATTTTGTGTTTTCTTTTTGCATTAAATGCATTAATTATTACATATACACATGTAATATATGTGAAATTTCAGACCAAACCTGTGATGGAAATACACAAGGTGGTATTAAAAAGATCTTAAAAAGTCTTAAATTTAACTTGTTCATATCTGTAGACACTCTGTGATAAGAAAAAAAGCAGGCGCGACCGCCAACTCGAGAGGGTTAAAGGGTTAGTTCACCCAAACATGTAGATTGTGTCATTAATGACTGAGCCTCATGTGGTTGGACACCCGTCAGACCTCCGTTCATCTTCAGACACAAATGAAGATATTTTAGTGTAAATCTGATGCTCTGAAAGGCCTCCATTGGCTCAACTTTACACTCTCAAGACCCTTAAAAGACACTAAAGACTAAAGTTACAAAGTCCATCTCACTACAGCGGCTCTACAATAACTTTATGAAGACGAGAATAGTTTCTGTGCGCAAAAAAACCCTAAATAACGACTTATATAGAGATGACGATTTCAAAACACGGCCTCATGAAGCTTCGAAGCGTTATGAATCAGTGAGTCGATTCAGCGGTTCAGAGCGTTATGAATCAGTGAGTCGATTCAGCGGTTCAGAGCGTTATGAATCAGTGAGTCGAATCATGATTCGGATTGTGTATCAAACCGCCAAACTGCTGAAATTTGGCGATTCAAACCGCTGAATCGACTCACTGATTCATAACGTTCCAAACCGCTGAATCGACTCACTGATTCATAACGCTTCAAACCGCTGAATCGACTCACTGATTCATAACGCTTCGAAGCTTCATGAGGCCGTGTTTTGTAATCGTCATCACTATATGTCGTTATTCAGGGTTTTTTTGCGCACAGAAACTATTCTCGTCTTCATAAAGTTATTGTAGAGCCGCTGTAGTGAGATGGACTTTGTATCGACGTCCTTAGTGTCTTTTAAGGGTCTTGAGAGTGTAAAGTTGAGCCAATGGAGGCCTTTCAGAGCATCAGCTTTACACTAAAATATCTTCATTTGTGTCTGAAGATGAACGGAGGTCTGACGGGTGTCCAACCACATGAGGCTCAGTCATTAATGACACAATCTACATTTTTGGGTGAACTAACCCTTTAACTACAGAAAATTCACAAATAACGATTTTCTCGAGGCTGCTTTGAAACGATCTGTGTTGTAGACAAATGCAACGGTCCTAGCACTGAGCCTTGTGGCACTCCATACTGATGTGACTGTAGTTTTCCATTCTGGAGCTGAGGGGTCTTATTTTGTGTGTTCTTCAGAAATTGGAGGACGTTCTAAGGCTCCTGGAGGACGGTTTAGCCAAACACGAAGCGTTGGTGTCTGAGGAGCGTCAGCACAAGACCCGTGCGCTGGAGGATCTCAAGGCTCTGCTCAGATCTCCTCAGACGGCCGCTGTGGTGCAGATGCAAGAGCAACAGATCGCTCGTCGCACTGAAGCCGCCGAGCGTCTGAACGCACACTATATTGTGAGTGATGCCTTTGTTCTGAAATGGTGTTGTTGTTGTTCGGGATGCACCGGTTGACCGGCCAAAAACCGGAACCGGACGGTTTTTGCTTCTAGTGTGCGATCGGTAACCTCTTTTTTTTGGTTTTCTTTGTATTTTTCTGCCGATTTATCCGGAAGTGCGCCCGAGTTGCGCGAGCTGATCTCTCTGCCTGCACAAGCGCAGATCGTGAGCGTTTGTTCAGCTCAGCTTCTCACGTGTTGGATCGGATGAGAACGAAACAGACTAACTTGTGACAAAGCCGAAATACTTCTTTTTGTAGCCTAAAGAAGAACATGCTGCACTTTAGAAATGAAATACTATCAGTTCTGTAGCCTATAGGATGATCATTTATATTTGGTAACACTTTAGAATAATGGTCATTAGTTAACATTAGTTAAATAACATGAACTAATAATGAACTACACTTATAAAGTGTTTATTAATCTTTGTTAATATTAGTTTCAACATTTACAAATGCATTATTAAAATCTTGTTAACATTAGTTAATGCTCTGTGAACTAACATGAGCAGCTGGATTTATATTAACTAACGTTAACAAAGATGAACAAATACAGTAACAAATGTACTGCTCAATGTTAGTTAATACATTAACTAATGTTAACTAATGTCCATTATTCTAAAGTGTTACCTTTTATTTTACCTTAAAATTACATCAACTTAATTTGATTTAAAAAGCACCTGCTGTAGCATCTTAGTTTTTTTTTGTTGCACTAAACATTATTTGATTGAACATTTTGGAACAATTATATACTTTGGTTTTATTGAATTTCACTGGTAAAGACTTTTTTTTCTTTACACTGAATTTAAAAACAAATGCTGATTTAAGAAACATATTTGAATTGGAAATTAAAAGGTTTAAAGGTGAAATTAAAGTCAACTGCATATTCTGCAATCCAAAACAATTTCCTGTTAATTTCAGATTGCGGACTTGTTTTCATTAGCCAAAAGCCAATTTTGCCTGTTAAATACCAAATAAACATCTTGTTTATCGGTATCTGAATGGGCCATGTAGAATCATGTGTGCATCAGTAGTTTTGGTCCTGACCAGTCTGTGCTCATCCACAGGCTCTGTTGAATGAGTGTGAGTCTGAGATCTCGCCGCTCAAATCATCATCTTCATCATCTGAGCGGCGGCTGAAGGATCTGCGGAGAGAGACCGTAACGCTGCTTCAAGCGCACAACACCACCCTGCCCAAAGCGGAGGCGGAGCTCCTGCAGGAGAAGCACCACCTGTCACAGCAGCTGAAGGAGGCGCGGGCGCAGATGGAGGTATGGGGCGGGCGATGGCTCTAATGCAGGACTGTGTGTTGTTCACTCTCAGTCGCTGGTCAACTACTGAAATCATGAGTGCACTAAATATAGGAAGAGAGCAGAGGTGGACAAAGTACACAACTCCATTACTCAAGTAAAAGTACTACTGGTCAAATATTACAAAAAAACTATTTTTACTTAAAGGGTTAGTTCACCCAAAAATGTAAATTGTGTGATTAATGACTGAGCCTCATGTGGTTGGACACCCGTCAGACCTCCGTTCATCTTCAGACACAAATGAAGATATTTTAGTGTAAATCTGATGCTCTGAAAGGCCTCCATTGGCTCAACTTTACACTCTCAAGACCCTTAAAAGACACTAAAGACTAAAGTTACAAAGTCCATCTCACTACAGCGGCTCTACAATAACTTTATGAAGACGACAATAGTTTCTGTGCGCAAAAAACCCTAAATAACGACTTATATAGTGATGACGATTTCAAAACACGGCCTCATGAAGCTTCGAAGCGTTATGAATCAGTGAGTCGATTCAGCGGTTCAGAGCGTTACGAATCAGTGAGTCGATTCATGATTCGGATCGTGTGTCAAACTGCTGAAATTTGGCGATTCAAACTGCTGAATCGACTCACTGATTCATAACGCTCCGAACCGCTGAATCGACTCACTGATTCATAACGCTCTGAACCGCTGAATCGACTCACTGATTCATAACGCTCCGAACCGCTGAATCGACTCACTGACTCATAACGCTCCGAACCGCTGAATCGACTCACTGATTCATAACGCTCTGAACCACTGAATCGACTCACTGACTCATAACGCTCCGAACCGCTGAATCGACTCACTGATTCATAACGCTCTGAACCACTGAATCGACTCACTGATTTATAACGCTCTGAACCGCTGAATCGACTCACTGATTCATAACGCTCTGAACTGCTGAATCGACTCACTGATTCATAACGCTCTGAACTGCTGAATCGACTCACTGATTCATAACGCTCTGAACTGCTGAATCGACTCACTGATTCATAACGCTTCGAAGCTTCATGATGCCGTGTTTTGAAATCGTCATCACTATATAAGTCGTTATTTAGGGTTTTTTTTGCGCACAGAAACTATTCTCGTCTTCATAAAGTTATTGTAGAGCCGCTGTAGTGAGATGGACTTTGTAACTTTAGTCTTTAGTGTCTTTTAAGGGTCTTGAGAGTGTAAAGTTGAGCCAATGGAGGCCTTTCAGAGCATCAGATTTACACTAAAATATCTTCATTTGTGTCTGAAGATGAACGGAGGTCTGACGGGTGTCCAACCACATGAGGCTCAGTCATTAATCACACAATCTACATTTTTGGCTGAACTAACCCTTTAAGTAAAAGGACAGAAGTACTTTTTTTATGTCAATGCATTATTTTATTATTGTTGCATTGTTCAATCAATCAAAAATGTATTTATACAGCACATTTAAAACAACACAAGTTGACCAAAGTGCTTTACAGATTCCACAGTTCAGTAGTATAAACAGACATCCATACACACAAATCATTCAACCACATATAACTAAGGACAGTTGAAAGCAACGGAAAATAAATATATCTTTAACATAGACTTAAAACCATCGATGGAGTCACAGGACTTGCAACATACTTGTTGTATGAATGCACGCTATAGCCATCATGGTGGTTTAACCCAGTCAGTGATGCTCCATCTGACATGCTAGCATACGACTATCTTAAACTAATTTAAATACTTGTATAAAAGTTACAAAGCTGCTGTCACTTTAAGGCAGAATGCACAGATCCTATACACTGATACACATCCGATATTCCCCCAACTGTTTACGTTCACTTAAGACATAATCAACTTTGTTTACGTGAATTACTTTCCAAAATGAAAATTGACATTTTGTGTGTATTGGTCTGTTTACGTGCGGATTTTTTTTTGCCAGCGAAGATGATCTTTAATCTTTTCAGAAAACTGAAACGTACTTTCTAATATGGCCATGGGTGCGCACACACTGTGCCGAGGAACCGTCTTCTTCCATTTTGCTATAAACTGATCAGTGTTCAAAAAATGTTGGGAAATTATGACCCTACAAAAGTGATTACTGATAGGCTGTCTGCAAAAAAAAAAAAACTTTTAAAGAAGAAAAATCGTCCACTGACTTGCAGAGCTGCTACAGAAACGACTTTCGACTTCGAGGACCTTGATGGAAATGTAGTGGAGTGAAAAGTACGATATTTGTCTTTAAATGTAGTGAAGTTAAAGTAAAAGCTTCCCTAAATAATACTTCAGTAAAGTACAGATACTCAAAAAGTGCACTTAAGTAAATGTACTTTGTTACTGTCCACCTCTGGAAGAGAGAGAGAGCCTGTTTATAGCACACTCACGCTAAACTTTAAACTACACACGAACAACACAACTTTTTATTAACTATTGTATCTAATGAATTGCTTATTGGTGGGTGATTGTAGTCAATGCGTTCACTCTCTGTCCTGATGGTAAAGTGTGTCCTGTTGTTTGTGTGGCAGGAGATCCAGGAGCAGATGAAGGAGCTGAAGGTTCAGGCTGATTCCTCCACACACACACAGGAGCAGAAGGAAGCCCTCATCCAGAGCCTCCAGCACCAGCTAGCAGAGGCAGAGGTGGGCTGATCGAACTCTCATGGTCATTATGTTCTGCAGGAGCCAGAAACACTTTCAGTTCACCAGACCCATAAGGTTTTCCCTATTAAAGTGAACATTGGACACTCGTGTGTTTGTGTTTCGGCTGACACTCTGAGATGACTCTCATTTATGTGTGTGTGTGTGTGTGTTTCGCCTGATGCTCCGAGACAACACTCATTTATGTGTGTGTGTGTGTGTGTGTGTGTGTGTGTGTGTGTGTGTGTGTGTGTGTGTGTGTGTGTGTTTCGCCTGACGCTCTGACACGACACTCATTTGTGTGTGTGTGTGTGTGTTTCGCCTGACGCTCTGACACGACACTCATTTGTGTGTGTGTGTGTGTGTGTGTGTGTGTGTGTGTTTCGCCTGATGCTCCGAGACAACACTCATTTATGTGTGTGTGTGTGTGTGTTTCGCCTGACGCTCTGACACGACACTCATTTGTGTGTGTGTGTGTGTGTGTGTTTCGCCTGATGCTCCGAGACAACACTCATTTATGTGTGTGTGTGTGTGTGTGTGTGTGTGTGTGTTTCGCCTGACGCTCTGACACGACACTCATTTGTGTGTGTGTGTGTGTGTGTGTGTGTTTCGTCTGATGCTCCGAGACAACACTCATTTATGTGTGTGTGTGTGTGTGTGTGTGTTTCGCCTGACGCTCTGACACGACACTCATTTGTGTGTGTGTGTGTGTGTGTGTGTGTGTGTGTGTGTGTTTCGTCTGATGCTCCGAGACAACACTCATTTATGTGTGTGTGTGTTTCGCCTGACGCTCTGACACGACACTCATTTGTGTGTGTGTGTGTGTGTGTTTCGCCTAATGCTCCGAGACAACACTCATTTATGTGTGTGTGTGTGTGTGTGTGTGTGTGTGTGTGTGTGTGTTTTCGGCTGACACTCTGACACGACACTCATTTGTGTGTGTGTGTTTCGTCTGATGCTCCGAGACAACACTCATTTATGTGTGTGTGTGTGTTTTTCGCCTGACGCTCTGACACGACACTCATTTGTGTGTGTGTGTTTCGCCTGATGCTCTGACACGACACTCATTTGTGTGTGTGTGTGTGTTTTTCGCCTGATGCTCTGACACGACACTCATTTGTGTGTGTGTGTTTCGCCTGATGCTCTGACACGACACTCATTTGTGTGTGTGTGTGTGTGTGTGTTTCGCCTGACGCTCTGACACGACACTCATTTGTGTGTGTGTGTTTCGCCTGATGCTCTGACACGACACTCATTTGTGTGTGTGTGTGTGTGTGTTTTTCGCCTGACGCTCTGACACGACACTCATTTGTGTGTGTGTGTGTGTGTGTTTCGCCTGACGCTCTGACACGACACTCATTTGTGTGTGTGTGTTTCGCCTGATGCTCTGACACGACACTCATTTGTGTGTGTGTGTGTGTGTTTTTCGCCTGACGCTCTGACACGACACTCATTTGTGTGTGTGTTTCGCCTGATGCTCTGACACGACACTCATTTGTGTGTGTGTGTGTTTCGCCTGATGCTCTGACACGACACTCATTTGTGTGTGTGTGTGTGTTTCGCCTGATGCTCTGACACGACACTCATTTGTGTGTGTGTGTTTCGCCTGATGCTCTGTGATGACACATTTATTTATGTGTGTGTGTGTGTGTGTGTGTGTTTCGCCTGATGCTCCGAGACAACACTCATTTGTGTGTGTGTGTGTGTTTCGCCTGACGCGACATTTATGATGGAGGGAAAAGAGCCACTTACAGTTTATTACTGATATTTTACACCAGGAAGTGGCGATTTTTGTTCTCTTGAACACATGGGATGGAAATAGAGCTTTAGGCATGAAATAAAACATTTGTGAAAAAAGTTAAACTCACAACTTGAGCCTCACCGCCTCCACACCATCAGATTAGGTTTCTCCCATCATCCACATCACGCTTGTTTTCTCCTTGCATGTTTCCTTCAGGTCCTGTCCAAGAGGAGCATGACTCCGGCTGCCTCTGAAGTCTCCGCCCTGAAGGACAAACTCGTCAAGATGGAGCTGGATCACATCGCATTCACCACGAGCCATGAGAAGGAGTACGTTAACACCGCCCAAACACCGCCGGTTTATTATGTTGTGAACTTCTGTTGTTTCTTGAAGTAGAGACCAGGAGAGCTTGGATAGGTTTTTCAGCAGGATTCTTTATTGAGAAAAAACGTGCTGTCTTTCCGCTGAGGTTCCAAGTCTGACTAAAGCCGGTTGAACATTGTATTTTATATACATTTCAAAGGGGGTGGGGTTTATACAGCAGGGGAGGAGACATTCAAAATAGAGACACACCCCAAACTTTCCTGTCTCATCAGCCGTAATTCAATCAGCATAACAGTGCCATTCAAATGCATTGATCCAATCACTCAGGCAGTATTGCTCTAAACTTGTCATGGTAAATAGTCAGGAAGTGCATAAAGACAAAAGACTTAATAAGAACTACGTTCTTCTGTGATTCTCCTAGAGTGGCTCAAATGAGCTCCATGCTGGAGCACCGAGCAGACCTCATCCGCAAGCTGAAGGAGAACCTGAGGAAGGTGCAGCAGGTCGAGGAGCAGTCATGTAAGAGCTTGATTCGATGCAGAACTCACTTTATCAGGGTTCACACTCATCCGGGAAAACCTTAAAGTGGTGACAAATGTTCCAGTCCTAGAAAACACACGGAAAATGTCCTGGAAAATCTCTATCACTGGCCCAAAACAATTACAATTACCGCTAGTTGCAGAAAGTGCGATGTTCAGGAATGCTGAGTTATGACATGTGAGAGTAGTATTTTGAATAATAATGTTTAGTTTTGTGTTGCCATTAGCTGTAGTTAGCTATTGCTCAAATGTGTGCAGTGGTTGTTAATGGGTAAGCAGCTACTTAAGCACATAATTTTGATATAAACTTGCAATTGCGTGATATAAACTCACAATTGGGTGTTATAAAGTCAGAATTGCGTGATATAAACTCAACAATTGTATTATAAAGTCAGAATTGTGAGATATAAACTCAACAATTGTGTTATAAAGTCAGAATTGCGTGATATAAACTCAACAATTGTATTATAAAGTCAGAATTGCGTGATATAAACTCAACAATTGTATTATAAAGTCAGAATTGCGTGATATTAACTCAACAATTGTATTATAAAGTCAGAATTGCGTGATATAAACTCACAATTGTATTATAAAGTCAGAATTGCGTGATATAAACTCAACAATTGTATTATAAAGTCAGAATTGCGTGATATAAACTCAACAATTGTATTATAAAGTCAGAATTGCGTGATATAAACTCAACAATTGTATTATAAAGTCAGAAAGAATTGCGTGATATAAACTCAACAGTTGTATTAAAAAGTCAGAATTGCGTGATATAAACTCACAATTGTATTATAAAGTCAGAATTGCGTGATATAAACTCAACAATTGTATTATAAAGTCAGAATTGCGTGATATAAACTTAACAATTGTGTTATAAAGTCAGAATTGCGTGATATAAACTCAACAATTGTATTATAAAGTCAGAATTGCGTGATATAAACTCAACAATTGTATTATAAAGTCAGAATTGCGTGATATAAACTCAACAATTGTATTATAAAGTCAGAAAGAATTGCGTGATATAAACTCAACAGTTGTATTAAAAAGTCAGAATTGCGTGATATAAACTCACAATTGGTGTTAAAGTCAGAATTGCGTGATATAAACTCAACAATTGTATTATAAAGTCAGAATTGCGTGATATAAACTCACAATTGTATTATAAAGTCAGAATTGCGTGATATAAACTTAACAATTGTGTTATAAAGTCAGAATTGCGTGATATAAACTCAACAATTGTATTATAAAGTCAGAATTGTGAGATATAAACTCAACAATTGTGTTATAAAGTCAGAATTGCGTGATATAAACTCAACAATTGTATTATAAAGTCAGAATTGCGTGATATAAACTTAACAATTGTGTTATAAAGTCAGAATTGCGTGATATAAACTCAACAATTGTATTATAAAGTCAGAATTGCGTGATATAAACTCAACAATTGTATAATAAAGTCAGAATTGCGTGATATAAACTCAACAATTGTATTATAAAGTCAGAATTGCGTGATATAAACTCACAATTGTATTATAAAGTCAGAATTGCATGATATAAACTCAACAATTGTATTATAAATTCAGAAAGAATTGCGTGATATAAACTCAACAATTGTATTAAAAAGTCAGAATTGTGAGATATAAACTCAACAATTGTATAATAAAGTCAGAATTGCGTGATATAAACTTAACAATTGTGTTATAAAGTCAGAATTGCGTGATATAAACTCAACAATTGTATTATAAAGTCAGAATTGCGTGATATAAACTCAACAATTGTATAATAAAGTCAGAATTGCGTGATATAAACTCAACAATTGTATTATCAAGTCAGAATTGCGTGATATAAACTCAACAATTGTATAATAAAGTCAGAATTGCGTGATATAAACTTAACAATTGGGTGTTATAAAGTCAGAATTGAGATATAAACTCGCAATTGCGTGTTATAAATAAGAATTGCATGATATAAACTCACAAATGTGTTATAGTCAGAATTGTTAGAGATAAACTCACAATTGCGATTTATAAATCTGAATTGCGAGATACAGCGTCAGAATTTTGTGACATAAATGTACAATTGTGATGTCAGAATTGCGCGATATAAACTCACAATTGTATTATAAAGTCAGAATTGCGTGATATAAACTCAACAATTGTATTATAAAGTCAGAATTGCGTGATATAAACTCAACAATTGTATTATAAAGTCTGAATTGCGTGATTTAAACTCAACAATTGTATTATAAAGTCAGAATTGCGTGATATAAACTCAACAATTGTATTATAAAGTCAGAATTGCGTGATATAAACTCAACAATTGTATTATAAAGTCTGAATTGCGTGATTTAAACTCAACAATTGTATTATAAAGTCAGAATTGCGTGATATAAACTCAACAATTGTATTATAAAGTCAGAATTGTGTGATTATAAATTCACAAATGTGTTATAAAGTCAGAATTGCGTGAGAAACTCAACAATTGTATAATAAAGTCAGAATTGCGTGATATAAACTCAACAATTGTATTATAAAGTCAGAATTGTGTGATTATAAATTCACAAATGTGTTATAAAGTCAGAATTGCGTGATATAAACTCAACAATTGTATAATAAAGTCAGAATTGCGTGATATAAACTTAACAATTGTATTATAAAGTCAGAATTGAGATATAAACTCGCAATTGCGTGTTATAAATAAGAATTGCATGATATAAACTCACAAATGTGTTATAGTCAGAATTGTTAGAGATAAACTCACAATTGCGATTTATAAATCTGAATTGCGAGATACAGCGTCAGAATTTTGTGACATAAAATGTACAATTGTGATGTCAGAATTGCGCGATATAAAGTCAGAATAGCGAGTTAAAAAGCAATTACCTTTTATTTTCTTTTTATTCTGTGGCAGAAACAAGCTTCCATAATATATGATTAAGAGCTCATATTAAGAACAGCTTTTATAGTTAAGTCATGGCAATAAACTGCATGCCTTATAAAGACTTAGAGAGCAATATTTGGCATGATCCTTGTCTTTTATTCCCGTCGTAGTAAAATTTTAAAAGTCCTGGAAAATGATTGCTGGAAAAGAGTGGGAACCCTGTTTATCCTTGAACTGGGCAAGAATGAAAACAGAATAAGTGTTGATGTCATGTGACTAAGTGTTGTAAATGTCTTCCGCAGTCGCAAACGCCGATGAGTTTGACCTCAAATTGGGCTCGAACACCAGAGCGGCCACGACCCAGAAAGAGAAGCTGATGGAGGATCTTCAGCAGAAGAACGCTCAGTTTGAGAGGTAACATCTCTTCTGTTCACACACTCCTCTAAATGAGCGCTCAGGGTTACAGGAGTAAATGTGTGGTGTTGGTCGAGATGGACCAAACGTCAAGCCTCTGTATCTTAATGGTGCGTTCACACCGGACGAATGAGGCGGCGAGATTCGCGAGAATGAGGCGGCGAGTTTGGCGAGAATGAGGCGGTGAGATTGGCGCGAATGAGGCGGCGAGATTGGCGCGAATGAGGCGGCGAGTTTGGCGAGAATGAGGCGGTGAGATTGGCGAGAATGAGGCGGTGAGTTTGGCGAGAATGAGGCGGCGAGATTGGCGAGAATGAGGCGGTGAGTTTGGCGAGAATGAGGCGGCGAGATTGGCGCGAATGAGGCGGCGAGTTTGGCGCGAATGAGGCGGTGAGATTGGCGCGAATGAGGCGGCGAGATTGGCGAGAATGAGGCGGCGAGATTGGCCAGAATGAGGCGGCGAGATTCGCGAGAATGAGGCGGCGAGTTTGGCGAGAATGAGGCGGTGAGATTGGCGCGAATGAGGCGGCGAGATTGGCGCGAATGAGGCGGCGAGTTTGGCGAGAATGAGGCGGTGAGATTGGCGAGAATGAGGCGGTGAGTTTGGCGAGAATGAGGCGGCGAGATTGGCGCGAATGAGGCGGCGAGTTTGGCGCGAATGAGGCGGCGAGATTGGCGAGAATGAGGCGGCGAGATTTGCGGGAATGAGGCGGCGGGAATGGCGGGAATGAGGCGGCGAGATTGGCGGGAATGAGGCGGCGAGATTGGCGAGAATGAGGCGGCGAGATTGGCGAGAATGAGGCGGCGAGATTGGCGGGAATGAGGCGGCGAGATTGGCGGGAATGAGGCGGCGAGTTTGGCTGGAATGAGGCGGCGAGATTGGCGAGAATGAGGCGGCGAGAATGAGGCGGCGAGATTGGCGAGAATGAGGCGGCGAGATTGGCGAGAATGAGGCGGCGAGATTGGCGAGAATGAGGCGGCGAGATTGGCGAGAATGAGGCGGCGAGATTGGCGAGAATGAGGCGGCGAGATTGGCGAGAATGAGGCGGCGAGATTGGCGCGAATGAGGCGGCGAGATTGGCGAGAATGAGGCGGCGAGATTGGCGAGAATGAGGCGGCGAGATTGGCGAGAATGAGGCGGCGAGATTGGCGAGAATGAGGCGGCGAGATTGGCGAGAATGAGGCGGCGAGATTGGCGGGAATGAGGCGGCGAGTTTGGCGGGAATGAGGCGGCGCGAATTGAGTGTTTTGAACGTGCGAATCGCTCAAATTGAAAAATCTGAACTTAGGCGGATATTTTGCGCCGCGTTAACCAATCAGGAGCTTGCTCTAGTAGTGACAACAATGAGGAGAAAATCTGTATATTAATATCTGCTTCAGACAATATGATTATCACTGTGATAACATTAAATGACATGAAACACAACACAGTCTCTTTTTGTTAAATGCAAGTTTATGTCCGATCAATAATACAAAAGTATAAGTAAAAGCTATAATAAACTATACATGAAATAAAGCAAACAATTCAGTCAAACATTCAAAGTCAGTGCTAGTCGGCTAACGTTAGAACTGCAACTTACAGTTATAGCCTAAAAATATAAAGTAATGAAACTTCTCTTTGCCTTCAGTCTAAACGATTTGCCAGGGAACAAATTATAGATCCATGAGACCAAAGATCGGCCGTTACAAGACGAATTATATCTGGAGCCGCCACAGAGACATCAGAGCCAGCGGCAGAAGAACTGGCTGAGGAAAGGCTGATCTCACCGGGTTAATGAGCGCCGCTGATCCACTGGAGCTCACAACTCCCAAAACACCACATCACATGTTCAAATAGACACTCTTTATATAAATAAACCACACATTTGAGCTTTAAACTACTACATTATCGACTGAAAAAGTCTTAAAACTACGTTTTGTCTCACATTAACTGTAGATTTTAACAAAAAAAGACGTGTAAACACAGCCCATGTCAGACATTTCTCAACGAGACGAGCCGCTGGCAGAAGCTCCGCCCATGAGGAGAATCACGTCTGTTGTGCAGTGAATGTCACACGTGATTGAAGCGAGTAAACTCAAAATGTTCAAGCGTCCACCTTGGCTCGAAACTCGTCCGGTGTGAACGCCACATTAGCCTGAGTGATGCACTGCATCTCCTGACCCTAATCGAGCGTTTCCTGCCTCTTGTAGTCTGGTGAGCAGACAGCAGGAGGAGATCAACAAGTGGAAGCGGCGAGCGTACAAGATGAAGGAGGGTAAGAGAGACGCTCCCTGCACTCCCACCAAACGCCAGCCGCCTCTGACCGAGCTCAACTCGCCCAAGAGGCCCTTCCTGGACTCGCCCAAGAGCCGGTTCTTCGACAGCCGCTCCAGCGCTCCGGTGGCCCTCAGCCATCCCACACAGTTCTTCGACAACTCCAACCTCGGGACGGTGCCAGGTACGACAAACCAGAGCTTTAGGAGTTTTAAAATGTTTAAAATCACAGCTTCATCGGAAGGATATGAAACTTGGTGACTTTTCTTGCATTAGGGATGTTAACACATGAAAAAAAGGGGGTCATGATTCGAGCATGCTGATTGGTCGCGTTCATTGTCTTAGGTCATAAATGACCGACTATAGGAAATTAATGGAAAATCGGCAAAAATTCACCGAATATTTGTGTTCAATCTACAAATTGGCCACGATGCTGAAAAAAAGTACACAGCAGTGAAGGAGTGACACTCTAAAACATCAAGAGTGTGATATTAACACACACACACACTTATGCACACACACACGCACCTATGAAAAACTGAACCTATAAACCACATTTTGAATTTTTTTTAAATCACCGCTTCATCAGAATGATATGAAACTTGGTGACTTTTCCAGCATTAGGGATGTAAACACACACAAACATTTTGAGGGCATGATTCGAGCATGCTGATTGGTCGTAAAAAAAATACTCCCACTTGTGCTCTTCGGTCAAAAATGACCATCATAGGAAATTAACTGCAAAACACAAATTCACAGATGAAATCTATATTTCTAACAAATAAAAAAAATATCTAAAACTTTATAATAAATAGTCTTTGAGTCTTCTTCAAATCCAT
>JARQWZ010005986.1:0-40000 GCA_033150135.1 Gobio occitaniae | reverse complement strand
GAGAGGATTGAGAAACAAAACCCGTTCAAAAATGTGGAGGAGATTCACAAAGAGTGGACTGGAGCTGGAGTCAGTGCTTCAAGAACCTCTACACACAGACATGCAAGACATGGGTTTCAGCTGTCGCACTCTTGACCAACAGACAGCGTCAGAAGCGTCTCGCCTGGGCTACAGACAGACAGGACTGGACTGAGTGGCCAGAGTTATGATCTCTGATGAAGTCAATCCGGGTCCCAGAGTCTGGAGGAAGAGAGGAGAGGCACACAATCCACACTGCTGGAGCTCCAGTGTAAAGTTCCCACAGTCAGGGATGGTTTGGGGTGCCATGTCATGCGCTGGTGTTGGTCCGCTGTGCTTTCTGAGGTCCAGCCGTATAGCAGGAAGTTTTAGAGCACTTCCTGCTACCTTTGTTTGTATTGGTCTTAAGTAATATTCTAATTTTCTGAGTTACTGAATTTGGGATTTTCCTTAGTTGTCAGTTATAATTGATGATATTCTAATTATATGACCAGCACCTGTATTTCTGATGTGAAGAATCGGGTACATTAAGCTATATAGCGTGAATTATGTATATGATGTGTATTACGATATTATGATGAACTATACCTTTCTCCACTTAAGGTGGAAGACCGATGGGGAACATGGTTTGTGTGTGTGTGTGTGTGTGTGTGTGTGTGTGTGTGTGTGTGTGTGTGAGAGAGAGAGAGAGAGAGAGAGAGAGCGCGCGATGCCTTTGTGCCGTGTTTACTACATTAATGCTGATGAGTGAGTGGAGGCGGGGCTCATTTGCATATTCATGGACCACTTATACCAAATAAACATGGTTACATTCACACTATATTGAGTTGAGATGAGTCATAAGGGATAAAATCGACTATATTAGTCTAAGTAAATCAATTTAAACTAAAATAAGGTTTGTTAAAATTAAAATGTTTTTAAGTTTGTCTTGAGCTCTACAGTCAGGCTCTCAGCTGTGGATTGGTTTATCGCCAGTAAAACACTGTGTGTGTGTGTGTGTGTGTGTGTGTGTGTGTGTGTGTGTTTGTGCGTGCGCGCGCGTGCGCTCCTCATGCGTCACCATCAGCTCCTCAGTCCCGCGCGCGTCACTTTACCTGAGCGGAGCGGCGAGGATCTGTTACACACTCGGAGGAAAATAAACTTTATTTTTGTGGATAATTCCGTGTGTGTGTGTGTGACATCAGACGCGATGCAGCAGCAGAACGCGCCGCGGACGAGCGCGGATCCCGCAGGTGAGTGACTTATGCTCCTCTATAATAACACACACGAGTTATGATCATAACATAAAGTGATGCATAATAACGGGCCATCCGGAGAGAGGATGCGGGAACGCCACAGATGTTTATTCAGTCATTAAATGTTTTTTATTTGAAGTTTAATTTATTTAAAAAGTACAAATATTCTGAGTATCATTTATCGATGTGTTGCATTATTCATGATGCTTAACTTAAAAAATAAAACATGATAGTTGTGCATTTTAACGTTCATTTTGTTTTTATGTTCTAATGTAAAAAAACGTCAAATCAATTGTATTTGAAACGTGGAAGTTCCTACAAATCATCTTTACAGGTGTTAATGTTTATTATATATTAATGTCACGTGAGACGGATCGTTTATCTGCTCGTTAATAATGTTCTCAAACGTGTCGGTTGTACATTCATCAAATTTTTTTTTATATGTTACAATTGTTTCAAGTGACATCCCATAATGTGTGAAGAAGATATAATGTAACGTTCCATTAAAGAGACAGTTCACCCACATTTATAACTTTATAAACTGTAATCACTGGTTTACGCGACCTATACACTGATCAGGCATAACATTATGACCTAATATCGTGTTGGTTCCCCCTGACCCGTCGAGGCATGGACTCCTCTAGAAGGTGTGCTGTGGTATCTGGCACCAAGATGTTAGCAGCAGATCCTTTAAGTCCTGTAAGCTGCAGTTTTGGAGATGCTCTGGCCCTTGTCAAACTCGCTCAAATCCTTACGCTTGCCCATTTTTCCTGCTTCTAACACATCAATTCTGAGGACAAAATGTTCACTTGCTGCCTAATATATCCCACCCACTAACAGAGCGTGTCATAATGTTATGCCTGATCGGTGTATATTCAACTTTATATATTATTTCAGGTCATGATGATCTGTATAGCTCATGGTTTCAAAGCAACTTTACTGGTGTGTGTGTAATGCACCAATATAAATCACTCTGACTCGTGTGTGTGTGTGTGTGTGTGTGTGTGTGTGTGTGTGTGTGTGTGTGTGCAGATGTGTTTGTGAAGCGGCGGCGGACGGCTCTCTGGTGTTCAGTGTCTCTGTTCGGACTGGCGGTTCTGATTCTGGTGGTCGGGCTTCTGTCGGCCACACAGACGGATAATGTGGCCGTGTCTGGATACTATCCCGGGATTATAGTGAGTCGAACTCTTCACACTCTATGACTTTAAAGGGATAGTTCACCCAAAAATGAAAATCAGCCCATAATTTCATCTCCCTCAAGTCATCCGAGGTGTGTGTGACATTCTTCTCTCAGAAGAATAAAATCTGAGTTATATTACAAAAGTCCAGGATAATCCAAGCATTAGAATTGAATTCATAGTTGCTCTGTTTTTGAAGTCCATAAAAAGTGCATCTATCCATCATATAACTGCTCCACACGGCTCTGGGGTGTTAATAAAGGCCTTCTGAAGCGAATCGACGCGTTTGTGTAAGAAAAATATCCATATTTATAACTTTATCAAGTAAACTTTCGATCGCCCACAACCAAGTGTACCAATCAGCCTAGCAACCATACGGAACACATTAGTCGCATAGCAACACCCTAGCAACGATACGGAACACATTACAGTCATATAGCAACACCTTAGCAACCACATCGAATGCATTAGTCACATAGCAACTCCCTAGCAACCACACAGAACACATTTGTCACATAGCAACACCTTAGTAACACACTGAACGCATTAGTCACATAACGACACCCTAGCAACCATACGGAACACATTACAGTCATATAGCAACCCCTTAGCAACCACATCGAATGCATTAGTCACATAGCAACTCCCTAGCAACCACACAGAACACATTAGTCACATAGCAACACCATAGAAACCATATGGAACACATTACAGTCACATAGCAACACCTTAGTAACACACTGAACGCATAAGTCACATAGCAACACCCTAGCAACAATACGGAACACATTACAGTCAAATAGCAACACCTTAGCAACCACATCGAATGTATTAGTCACATAGCAACTCCCTAGCAACCACACAGAACACATTAGTCACATAGCAACATCTTAGTGACACACTGAACGCATTAGTCACATAACGACACTAGGGATGTGACGGTGAGGAAATTTCCCCACCGGTTAATTGATGTGTGACAACACCGGTAATACCGGTATCACCGGCGGAGGCTTTTAAATCACTAATTCTATCTAACCGAAAGTAACATGCACACGACCGCTCTGAACTGAAAACGCGCCAGTGCGCACACACCGTGAATGAAGCTCGTCTGTAAATGCGCGCTCTGTGAGGCCATGGGTGCGTCTCAATCATTTCCCTAGTTCAGTAGTCAGGGCACTGATCAAGCATTGATCAGTCTATGATTGAGATGCACGCCATGAATGAATAACAGTTCGTCCGTAAAGCCTTGTTTATACTCGGTGCGCGCGGCAAAAATAAATGCGTGCAGTCAGGGTAGCGCGGAGGCTCGCACTGTGGAGCCAGGCGAAAGTAAACAATGCGCGCTCTGTGCGGCCGTGCACATTTTACTTTCGGTTTGAATTAGCGCCAATTCGGCTGCGGGTTGCTTGAATTGTGGGTTCATTAGCCTATTATTTTTAATGAAAAACACAACAACAAAACAAATGACAAACTCCCTTAAATAGGCGCTTTTACGTTTCGCTTTGAAACCAGATCTTCCGCGATCATCTCAGTCTTAAATATGATGAATGACTCCTGCCGCTGCCGAGACTCACGGTCGGATCCTGCTTTATTAAGCAGATACGTTCAGTTTTTATTTGTATTGTCTGTTCTCTAACTGAACTAAATTATTTTATTACTATAAAAAAATCAAAAAGACGGTGGGCGGTGCCACGGTGGGCAAGTGATGTAACCGGTGTTGAGTCTGGACACCGGTAACACCGGCAACACCGACTATCGTAGCAAGCCTAAACGACACCCTAGCAACCATGCAGAACACATTACAGTCATATAACAACACCTTAGCAACCACATCGAATGCATTAGTCAGATAGCAACTCCCTAGCAACCACACAGAACACATTAGTCACATAGCAACACCTTAGTAACACACTGAACGCATTAGTCACATAACGACTCCCTAGCAACCATACGGAACACATTACAGGCATATAGCAACCCCTTAGCAACCACATCGAATGCATTAGTCACATAGCAACTCCCTAGCAACCACACAGAACACATTAGTCACATAGCAACACCATAGAAACCATATGGAACACATTACAGTCACATAGCAACACCTTAGTAACACACTGAACGCATTAGTCACATAGCAACACCCTAGCAACAATACGGAACACATTACAGTCATATAGCAACACCTTAGCAACCACATCGAATGCATTAGTCACATAGCAACTCCCTAGCAACCACACAGAACACATTAGTCACATAGCAACACCTTAGTGACACACTGAACGCATTAGTCACATAATGACACCCTAGCAACCATACGGAACACATTACAGTCATATAGCAACCCCTTAGCAACCACATCGAATGCATTAGTCACATAGCAACTCCCTAGCAACCACACAGAACACATTAGTCAAATAGCAATACCTTAGCAATCACATTGAATGCATTAGTCACATAGCAACTCCCTAGCAACCACACAGAACACATTAGTCACATAGCAACACCTTAGTAACCACATTGAAGGCATTAGTCACATAGCAACACCCTAGCAACCACACAGAACATATTATAGTCACATAGCAACACCTTAACAACCACATTGAATGCATTAAGGTGATGCTATGTGACTAATGTGTTCTGTGTGGTTTCTAGGGTGTTGCCATGTGACTAATGTGTTCTGTGTGGTTTCTAGGGTGTTGCTATGTGACTGTGTTCAATGTGGTCGCTAACACACACTCCATCAGAATGATACAGTGGTGAAGGGAAGTTGTGGGTCTGTAACCATGGAGACGTGTTGTTAGTCTGTGAGACATCCGTGTGTGATTTTAGGCTTCTGTTGTGTCCTGAGCTCTGATCCCAGTACAGCTATTAAAGTTTAATGAACACACACACATTCACAAAATCAACATGCACACACTCCATTACACAAGGTGGTTGGTTCTATACGTACACCTCACACACACACACACACACAGTAAGCTGAGAGCAGGCGCTCAGATGAACGTAAACTTTCGTCCGACCGCCTTCTGTGTTCAATTTATGATAAAAGTGTTGAAAGTTCCCCTGCGGATGGAAAGACTAACTAAAGCTTGGATTAGCCTGAACTTTTGTAATATAATCAGATTTTATTCGTCTGAGAGAAGAATGTCACACACACCTCGGATGACTTGAGGGAGAGTAAATCATGGGCTAATGTTTATTTTTGTGTGAACTATCCCTTTAATGAACTCTGTGTGTGTGCAGTAGAACAGTTTGAGTGTGTTTGAGCCTGAGAGTCAGTGTTTGAAGGCATTATTGAGCTAAATCATGTGTTGATGTGTTTGATGGCAGCTGAGCTTCGGGGCGTTCCTGGGCGTGGTTGGGCTGAACCTGGTGGAGAACCGCAGGCCGATGGTGAGTCCAGCTCTAGCCCTGCCGGAGAACCGGCATTATGGGCTATTTCAGTGACATAATGGCCCATCGATACCATTACAGCCGTGTGTTTCTGTCCCTGTGAGATATATGTCAGATAATGTTACCCGAGATATGGGCCATCAAACCGTGTTTTTACCAGGAACACGAGGCACATCCGCTGTCAGATCGATGAGCGCGATTGGACACGTGGTTGGTAATGCTGAACGTGATTGGCTGGCAGATCAGGGAAGTTTGAGAGGAATCAGATTAGCATTGATGACTAGCTCAAGAGCATCAGCGCATCCTGCCTTCAGTGCCTGTGCTGATCATAACAACACAGGGTTCTCTACACCTGTCTGAAACCCACCGGCATGTTGCTAAGGTGTTGCTATGTGACTGATGCATTCGATGTGGTTGCTAAGGTCTTGCTATATGACTATAATATGTTCCATATGGTTTCTATGGTGTTGCTATGTGACTAATGTGTTCAATGAGGTTACTAAGGTGTTGCTATGTAACTGTAATGTGTTCCATATGGTTTCTATGGTGTTGCTATGTGACTAATGTGTTCAATGAGGTTACTAAGGTATTGCTATGTGACTGTAATGTGTTCTGTGTGGTTGCTAGAGTGTTGCTATGTGACTAGCAACCACATGGAACACATTAGTCGTATAGCAACACCTTAGCAACCACATTGAATGCATTACAGTCATGTTGCAACACCCTAACAATCACACGGAACACAATATAGTGACATAGCAACACCTTAGTAACCACATTGAATGCATTAGTCATGTTGCAACACCCTAACAATCACACGGAACACAATATAGTGACATAGCAACACCTTAGTAACCTCATTGAACACATTAGTCACATAGCAAGACCATAGCAACCAAACGGAACACATTACAGTCACATAGCAACACCATAGAAACCATATGGAACACATTACAGTCATATAGCAACACCTTAGCAACCACATCGAATGAATTAGTCACAGAGCAACACTCTAGCAACCACACAGAACACATTAGTCACATAGCAACACCTTAGTAACCACATTGAATGCAATAGTCACAGCAACACCCTAGAAAACACACAGAACACATTAGTCACATGGCAACACCTTAGCAACCACATTGAATGGATTAGTCACAGCAACACCCTAGAAAACACACAGAACACATTAGTCACATAGCAACACCTTAGCAACCACATTGAATGCAATAGTCACAGCAACACCCTAGAAAACACACAGAACATATTAGTCACATGGCAACACCTTAGTAACCACATTGAATGCAATAGTCACAGCAACACCCTAGAAAACACACAGAACACATTAGTCACATAGCAACACCTTAGTAACCACATTGAATGCAATAGTCACAGCAACACCCTAGAAAAACACACAGAACATATTAGTCACATGGCAACACCTTAGCAACCACATTGAATGGATTAGTCACATGGCAACACCTTAGCAACCACACTGAATGTATTAGTCACATAGCAACACCATAGCAACCAAACGGAACACATTACAGTCGCACAGCAACACCCTTGCAACCACACAGAACACATTAGTCACATAGCAACACTTTAGCAACCACATAGAATGCATTAGTCACATAGCAACACCCTAGCAACCACACAGAACACATTAGTCTCATAGCAACACTTAAGCAACCACATCGAATGCATTAGTCACATAGTAACTCCCTAGCAACCACACAGAACACATTAGTCACAATGCAACACCTTAGTAATCACATTGAATGCAGTAGTCACAGCAACACTAGCAAACACACAGAACACATTAGTCACATAGCAACACCCTAGCAACCATACGGAACACATTACAGTCACATAGCAACACCCTAGAAACGACAGAACACATTAGTCACATAGCAACACCTTAGTAACACACTGAACGCTTTAGTCCCATAGCAACACCCTAGCAACCATACGGAACACATTACAGTCATATAGCAACACCTTAGCAACCACATCGAATGCAGTAGTCACATAGCAACTCCCTAGAAACCACACAGAACACATTAGTCACATAGCAATACCTTAGCAACCACATCGAATGCAGTAGTCACATAGCAACACCCTAGAAACGACACAGAACACATTAGTCACATAGCAACACCTTAGTAACACACTGAACGCATTAGTCACATAACAACACCCTAGCAACCATACGGAACACATTACAGTCATATAGTAACACTTTAGCAACCACATCGAATGCATTAGTCACATAGCAACTCCCTAGCAACCACACATAACACATTAGTCACATAGCAACAACTTAGCAATCACATTGAATGCAGTAGTCACCGCAACACTCTAGCAACCACACATTAGTCACATAGCAACACCTTAGTAACCACATTGAATGCATTAGTCACATAGTAACACCCTAGCAACCATACATAACATATTATAGTCACATAGCAACACCTTAACAACCACATTGAATGCATTAAGGTGATGCTATGTGACTAATGTGTTCTGTGTGGTTTCTAGGGTGTTGCTATGTGACTAATGTGTTCTGTGTGGTTGCTAGGGAGTTGCTATGTGACTGTGTTCAATGTGGTCGCTAACACACACTCCATCAGAATGATACAGTGGTGAAGGGAAGTTGTGGGTCTGTAACCATGGAGACGTGTTGTTAGTCTGTGAGACATCCGTGTGTGATTTTAGGCTTCTGTTGTGTCCTGAGCTCTGATCCCAGTACAGCTATTAAAGTTTAATGAACACACACATTCACAAAATCAACATGCACACACTCCATTACACAAGGTGGTTGGTTCTATACGTACACCTCACACACACACACACACACACACACACAGTAAGCTGAGAGCAGGCGCTCAGATGAACACATTAATGTGCAACAGCCCATATCACACTGCAGCTTTAGGTTTCATTTCCCGGGGCGTCACTGAAGACACAGTCCCGTGACCTCTGACCCCTCGGAGATGAGAGGAAGTGACCAGAACATTGTTGTCAGGGAGTTTGGAGGTCAAACGCTGCAGAATTATGACTGTAATGAAAAGCGGCGTCAGGATGATGATGATTCAGATGCTGGAGGATCGTCACCTTCAGCCTCAGAGAACAAGATCCTCAAACTTCATCCATTATGTAACGGCTGGTTAGAGGCTCACAGGTGGAGGCTTCATTCAGAACCGCTCCAGTGTTTTCCTGGAACTGAAGCTGATGAGAACAAGAGCAAGAACATCGCTCAAAAACTAGCCCTGTGTGTCATCATCAGCTTAAATCAGTCATGAGCTCTTCAGTCACTCTTAAAATCGAAGCTTCTTCATTGTCATCGATGGTTCCACGAAGAACCTTCAACATCCGCGGAATCTCACTAAAGGTTCTTTATAGTGGAAAAAGAGAAACACGGTTCTCTTAAAAGAGTGTTTTTGCAGTCATTCCATTTTGGGTTCTCCAAAGAACCTTTCAGTAAAGAGTTCTTAAAGTAACCATGTTTTTCTTTTTACATTTAATCATCTAAAGTTCCTGCAAAGAACCTTTTGTGCAATGAAAAGGCCAGTTATATTGGCTATATTTTAGTAACCTCATTGAACACTTTAGTCACATAGCAACACCCTAAAAACCACACTGAACACATTAGAGTCACATAGCAACACCCTAAAAACCACACTGAACACATTACTGTCACATAGCAACACCTTAGCAACCACAACAAAAGCATTAGTCACATAGCAACACCCTAAAAACCACACTGAACACATTAGAGTCACATAGCAACACCTTAGCAACCACATCAAATGCATTAGTCACATAGCAACACCTTAGCAACCACACAAAAACAGTCACATAGCAACACCTTAGTAAAACATTGAACACATTAGTCACATAGCAACACCTTAGCCACCACACAGAACACATTAGTCACTTAGCAACACCTAAGTAACAACATTGAACACATTAGTCACATAGCAACACCCTAGCCACCACACAGAACACATTAGTCACTTAGCAACACCTAAGTAACAACATTGAACACATTAGTCACATAGCAACACCTTAGAAATAACATTGAACACATTAGTCACAGAGCAACACCCTAGCAACCACACAGAACACATTAGTCACATAGCAACACCCTAGCAACCACACAGAACACATTAGTCACATAGCAACACCCTAGCAACCACACAGAACACATTAGTCACATAGCAACACCCTAGCAACCACACAGAACACATATTAGGTCATATAGCAACACCCTAGCAACCACACAGAACACATTAGTCACATTGCAACACCCTAGCAACCACACAGAACACATTAGTCACATTGCAACACCCTAGCAACCACACAGAACACTTAGTCACATAGCACACATTAGTAACATAGCAACACCCTAGCAACCACACAGAACACATTAGTCACATAGCACACATTAGTAACATAGCAACACCCTAGCAACCACACAGAACACATTAATCACATAGCAACACCCTAGCAACCACACAGAACACATTAGTCACATAGCAACACCCTAGCAACCACACAGAACACATTAGTCACATAGCAACACCCTAGACAACCACACAGAACACATTAGTCACATAGCAACACCCTAGCAACCACACAGAACACATTAGTCACATTGCAACACCCTAGCAACCACACAGAACACATTAGTCCACATTGCAACACCCTAGCAACCACACAGAACACATTAGTCACATAGCACACATTAGTAACATAGCAACACCCTAGCAACCACACAAGAACACATTAATCACATAGCAACACCCTAGCAACCACACAGAACACATTAGTTACATAGCCAAGAACCTTTAACATTTTGGGTTTTCCAATGAACCTTCAGTAAAAAGTTCTTAAAATAACTTTGTTTTTCTAGTGTGAAGAAGATTTTAATCATCTAAAGTGCCTGTAAAGAACCTTTTGTGCAATAATTATTTTGGCCTTAGGATGTGCTTCATCAAACAATCATGAATGTGTTTGTTAATGAATCAGAATCGTTCCGTTCTTCATGATTCTGAATCAAATGTTCATCTGTGTTTGAATCAGAATCGCTCCGTTCTTCATGACTCTGAATCAAGTGTTCATCTGTGTTTGAATCAGAATCGCTCCGTTCTTCATGACTCTGAATCAAGTGTTCATCTGTGTTTGAATCAGAATCGCTCCCGTTCTTCATGACTCTGAATCAAGTGTTCATCTGTGTTTGAATCAGAATCGCTCCGTTCTTCATGACTCTGAATCAAGTGTTCATCTGTGTTTGAATCAGAATCGCTCCGTTCTTCATGACTCTGAATCAAGTGTTCATCTGTGTTTGAATCAGAATCGCTCCGTTCTTCATGACTCTGAATCAAGTGTTCATCTGTGTTTGAATCAGAATCGCTCCGTTCTTCATGACTCTGAATCAAGTGTTCATCTGTGTTTGAATCAGAATCGCTCCGTTCTTCATGACTCTGAATCAAGTGTTCATCTGTGTTTGAATCAGAATCGCTCCGTTCTTCATGACTCTGAATCAAGTGTTCATCTGTGTTTGAGTCAGAATCGTTCCGTTCTTCATGACTCTGAATCAAGTGTTCATCTGTGTTTGAATCAGAATCGCTCCGTTCTTCATGACTCTGAATCAAGTGTTCATCTGTGTTTGAATCAGAATCGCTCCGTTCTTCATGACTCTGAATCAAGTGTTCATCTGTGTTTGAGTCAGAATCGCTCCGTTCTTCATGACTCTGAATCAAGTGTTCATCTGTGTTTGTGTCAGAATCGCTCCGTTCTTCATGACTCTGAATCAAGTGTTCATCTGTGTTTGAATCAGAATCGTTCCGTTCTTCATGACTCTGAATCAAGTGTTCATCTGTGTTTGAATCAGAATCGCTCCGTTCTTCATGACTCTGAATCAAGTGTTCATCTGTGTTTGAATCAGAATCGCTCCGTTCTTCATGACTCTGAATCAAGTGTTCATCTGTGTTTGAATCAGAATCGCTCCGTTCTTCATGACTCTGAATCAAGTGTTCATCTGTGTTTGAATCAGAATCGCTCCGTTCTTCATGACTCTGAATCAAGTGTTCATCTGTGTTTGAATCAGAATCGCTCCGTTCTTCATGACTCTGAATCAAGTGTTCATCTGTGTTTGAATCAGAATCGCTCCGTTCTTCATGACTCTGAATCAAGTGTTCATCCGTGTTTGAATCAGAATCGCTCCGTTCTTCATGACTCTGAATCTAGTGTTCATCTGTGTTTGAGTCAGAATCGTTCCGTTCTTCATGACTCTGAATCAAGTGTTCATCTGTGTTTGAGTCAGAATCGCTCCGTTCTTCATGACTCTGAATCAAGTGTTCATCTGTGTTTGAATCAGAATCGCTTCGTTCTTCATTATTCTGAATCGAGTGTTCATCTGTGTTTGAATCAGAATCGCTCCGTTCTTCATTATTCTGAATCGAGTGTTCATCTGTGTTTGAATCAGAATCGCTCCGTTCTTCATGACTCTGAATCGAGTGTTCATCTGTGTTTGAATCAGAATCGCTCCGTTCTTCATGACTCTGAATCGAGTGTTCATCTGTGTTTGAATCAGAATCTTTCCGTTCTTCATGACTCTGAATCGAGTGTTCATCTGTGTTTGAATCAGAATCGCTCCGTTCTTCATGACTCGGAATCAAGTGTTCATCTGTGTTTGAATCAGAATCGCTCCGTTCTTCATGACTCGGAATCAAGTGTTCATCTGTGTTTGAGTCAGAATCGCTCCGTTCTTCATGACTCTGAATCAAGTGTTCATCTGTGTTTGAGTCAGAATCGTTCCGTTCTTCATGACTCTGAATCAAGTGTTCATCTGTGTTTGTGTCAGAATCGCTCCGTTCTTCATGACTCTGAATCAAGTGTTCATCTGTGTTTGTGTCAGAATCGCTCCGTTCTTCATGACTCTGAATCAAGTGTTCATCTGTGTTTGTGTCAGAATCGCTCCGTTCTTCATGACTCTGAATCAAGTGTTCATCTGTGTTTGTGTCAGAATCGCTCCGTTCTTCATGACTCTGAATCAAGTGTTCATCTGTGTTTGTGTCAGAATCGTTCCGTTCTTCATGACTCTGAATCAAGTGTTCATCTGTGTTTGAATCAGAATCGCTCCGTTCTTCATGACTCTGAATCAAGTGTTCATCTGTGTTTGAGTCAGAATCGCTCCGTTCTTCATGACTCTGAATCAAGTGTTCATCTGTGTTTGTGTCAGAATCGCTCCGTTCTTCATGACTCTGAATCAAGTGTTCATCTGTGTTTGTGTCAGAATCGCTCCGTTCTTCATGACTCTGAATCAAGTGTTCATCTGTGTTTGTGTCAGAATCGTTCCGTTCTTCATGACTCTGAATCAAGTGTTCATCTGTGTTTGTGTCAGAATCGCTCCGTTCTTCATGACTCTGAATCAAGTGTTCATCCGTGTTTGAATCAGAATCGCTCCGTTCTTCATGACTCTGAATCAAGTGTTCATCCGTGTTTGAATCAGAATCGCTCCGTTGTTCATGACTCTGAATCAAGTGTTCATCCGTGTTTGAATCAGAATCGCTCCGTTGTTCATGACTCTGAATCAAGTGTTCATCCGTGTTTGAATCAGAATCGCTCCGTTCTTCATGACTCTGAATCAAGTGTTCATCTGTGTTTGAATCAGAATCGCTCCGTTCTTCATGACTCTGAATCAAGTGTTCATCTGTGTTTGAGTCAGAATCGCTCCGTTCTTCATGACTCTGAATCAAGTGTTCATCTGTGTTTGAATCAGAATCGCTCCGTTCTTCATGACTCTGAATCAAGTGTTCATCTGTGTTTGAATCAGAATCGTTCCGTTCTTCATGACTCTGAATCAAGTGTTCATCTGTGTTTGAATCAGAATCGTTCCGTTCTTCATGACTCTGAATCAAGTGTTCATCTGTGTTTGAATCAGAATCGCTCCGTTCTTCATGACTCTGAATCAAGTGTTCATCTGTGTTTGAATCAGAATCGCTCCGTTCTTCATGACTCTGAATCAAGTGTTCATCTGTGTTTGAATCAGAATCGCTCCGTTCTTCATGACTCTGAATCAAGTGTTCATCTGTGTTTGAATCAGAATCGCTCCGTTCTTCATGACTCTGAATCTAGTGTTCATCTGTGTTTGAATCAGAATCGCTCCGTTCTTCATGACTCTGAATCAAGTGTTCATCTGTGTTTGAGTCAGAATCGCTCCGTTCTTCATGACTCTGAATCAAGTGTTCATCTGTGTTTGAATCAGAATCGCTCCGTTCTTCATGACTCTGAATCAAGTGTTCATCTGTGTTTGAATCAGAATCGTTCCGTTCTTCATGACTCTGAATCAAGTGTTCATCTGTGTTTGAATCAGAATCGCTCCGTTCTTCATGACTCTGAATCAAGTGTTCATCTGTGTTTGAATCAGAATCGCTCCGTTCTTCATGACTCTGAATCAAGTGTTCATCTGTGTTTGAATCAGAATCGCTCCGTTCTTCATGACTCTGAATCAAGTGTTCATCTGTGTTTGAATCAGAATCGCTCCGTTCTTCATGACTCTGAATCAAGTGTTCATCTGTGTTTGAATCAGAATCGCTCCGTTCTTCATGACTCTGAATCTAGTGTTCATCTGTGTTTGAATCAGAATCGTTCCGTTCTTCATGACTCTGAATCAAGTGTTCATCTGTGTTTGAGTCAGAATCGCTCCGTTCTTCATGACTCTGAATCAAGTGTTCATCTGTGTTTGAATCAGAATCGCTCCCTTCTTCATTATTCTGAATCGAGTGTTCATCTGTGTTTGAATCAGAATCGCTCCGTTCTTCATGACTCTGAATCGAGTGTTCATCTGTGTTTGAATCAGAATCGCTCCGTTCTTCATGACTCTGAATCGAGTGTTCATCTGTGTTTGAATCAGAATCGCTCCGTTCTTCATGACTCTGAATCGAGTGTTCATCTGTGTTTGAATCAGAATCTTTCCGTTCTTCATGACTCTGAATCGAGTGTTCATCTGTGTTTGAATCAGAATCGCTCCGTTCTTCATGACTCGGAATCAAGTGTTCATCTGTGTTTGAATCAGAATCGCTCCGTTCTTCATGACTCGGAATCAAGTGTTCATCTGTGTTTGAATCAGAATCGCTCCGTTCTTCATGACTCTGAATCTAGTGTTCATCTGTGTTTGAGTCAGAATCGCTCCGTTCTTCATGACTCGGAATCAAGTGTTCATCTGTGTTTGAATCAGAATCGCTCCGTTCTTCATGACTCTGAATCAAGTGTTCATCTGTGTTTGAATCAGAATCGCTCCGTTCTTCATGACTCGGAATCAAGTGTTCATCTGTGTTTGAATCAGAATCGCTCCGTTCTTCATGACTCTGAATCAAGTGTTCATCTGTGTTTGAGTCAGAATCGTTCCGTTCTTCATGACTCTGAATCAAGTGTTCATCTGTGTTTGTGTCAGAATCGCTCCGTTCTTCATGACTCTGAATCAAGTGTTCATCTGTGTTTGTGTCAGAATCGCTCCGTTCTTCATGACTCTGAATCAAGTGTTCATCTGTGTTTGTGTCAGAATCGCTCCGTTCTTCATGACTCTGAATCAAGTGTTCATCTGTGTTTGTGTCAGAATCGCTCCGTTCTTCATGACTCTGAATCAAGTGTTCATCTGTGTTTGTGTCAGAATCGTTCCGTTCTTCATGACTCTGAATCAAGTGTTCATCTGTGTTTGAATCAGAATCGCTCCGTTCTTCATGACTCTGAATCAAGTGTTCATCTGTGTTTGAGTCAGAATCGCTCCGTTCTTCATGACTCTGAATCAAGTGTTCATCTGTGTTTGTGTCAGAATCGCTCCGTTCTTCATGACTCTGAATCAAGTGTTCATCTGTGTTTGTGTCAGAATCGTTCCGTTCTTCATGACTCTGAATCAAGTGTTCATCTGTGTTTGTGTCAGAATCGCTCCGTTCTTCATGACTCTGAATCAAGTGTTCATCCGTGTTTGAATCAGAATCGCTCCGTTCTTCATGACTCTGAATCAAGTGTTCATCCGTGTTTGAATCAGAATCGCTCCGTTGTTCATGACTCTGAATCAAGTGTTCATCCGTGTTTGAATCAGAATCGCTCCGTTGTTCATGACTCTGAATCAAGTGTTCATCCGTGTTTGAATCAGAATCGCTCCGTTGTTCATGACTCTGAATCAAGTGTTCATCCGTGTTTGAATCAGAATCGCTCCGTTGTTCATGACTCTGAATCAAGTGTTCATCCGTGTTTGAATCAGAATCGCTCCGTTGTTCATGACTCTGAATCAAGTGTTCATCCGTGTTTGAATCAGAATCGTTTCGTTCTTCATGACTCTGAATCAAGTGTTCATCTGTGTTTGAATCAGAATCGCTCCGTTCTTCATGACTCTGAATCTGAAGCTGGACTGGAGTGAGAGCAGGTAAGCAGAGAGCCGGTGTTGAGTTACTGACATGGAGCTTCTCACATGCATCTTTAAAGCCTCAGTGTTCAGGGTTTGACTTCCTGTAACCGCGAGTCTCTAGTCTTCATCTCTTCATAAAAGCCATTAAACAAACCTGAAAGCTTCAGCTTGTCATGAACATCTGAGGACTCTGAAAGCACCTGATCATCACATGTGATCTGGATTACATCATCACATTCCAAAAATCAAGTAATTCGATTACATTTTAAAATACTTTCTTATTGATTAAGTGATTCTGCTGCTGGGCTGATGATGTTGGTTTCAGGTTTAATGAGCGCAGAGGACTCGTTTTATTGGTTTATTCTGGAGGTCATGTGATGTTTTCCCTCGGCCGGTTTATCACCAATGAATTTAGTTAGCGTAATTAAGCAGGAAAATGACACGATCGTAAAGCGGCGGGTCTGTAAGGGGCCGTTTAAAAGCTCATTTAACGAGTGATTGATGGCGTTTCACAGGAGAATAACAACAAACAATTCCCTCATAAGCAGCTCTGAGGAAGTGTCAATAACAAACATCACACGCTCTTCTGATTGGCTGGAATTTTTGATAGATTTGGTCGCGAGTGCAGTGCGCCTGCAGAGAGACTCCGCCCACATGCTCTTCTGATTGGCTGTGGTTTTTGATTGATTGATTTGGTCGCGAGTGCAGTGCGCCTGCAGAGAGACTCCGCCCACATGCTCTTCTGATTGGCTGTGGTTTTTGATTGATTGATTTGGTCGCGAGTGCAGTGCGCCTGCAGAGAGACTCCGCCCACGCGCTCTTCTGATTGGCTGTGAGTTTTGATTGATTTGGTTGAGAGTGTAGTGCGCCTGCAGAGAGACTCCGCCCACGCGCTCTTCTGATTGGCTGTGAGTTTTGATTGATTTGGTTGAGAGTGTAGTGCGCCTGCAGAGAGACTCCGCCCACGCGCTCTTCTGATTGGCTGTGAGTTTTGATTGATTTGGTTGAGAGTGTAGTGCGCCTGCAGAGAGACTCCGCCCACAGGCTCTTCTGATTGGCTGTGTTGTTTTATTTGATTTTCTCAGTCCAAGTGAAATTAGATATAGCATAATTTTTTGTATGACAGTCTGGACATAAATGATGTTGCACGATTTGTCTACAACTACAAAATATGATCACAAAATCAAACATTTGTAACAAATCTTTAACATTTAAAAAAAGGGGGAAGATGTCAATTTTCCTGTTGGCTGGACATCACTTTTGGACTGTATGTAATGTGCATGTGTGTGTGTCTGCGCGTGTGTGTGTGTGTGTGTGTGCGCCTGTGTGTGTGTGTGTGCCTGTGTGTGTGCGCCTGTGTGTGTGTGCGCGGGTGCGTGTGACCGTGTGTGTGTGTGTGTGCGTCTGTGTTTGTGTGCGCGTGTGTGTGTGCGCGTGTGACTGTGTGTGAGTGTGTGTGACCGTGTGTGAGTGTGTGTGTGTGCGCACGTGTGCGTGTGACTGTGTGTGAGTGTGTGTGTGTGTGTGTGTGTGTGCGCGTGTGTGTGCGTGTGACCGTGTGTGTGTGTGTGTGTGTGATGGGTAGGTTTAGGGGCAGGGGCAGTGTGTGTGTGTGTGTGTGTGTGTGTGTGTGTGTGTGTGTGCGCCTGTGTGTGTGTGCGCGGGTGCGTGTGACCGTGTGTGTGTGTGTGTGTGCGCCTGTGTTTGTGTGCGCGTGTGTGTGTGCGCGTGTGACTGTGTGTGAGTGTGTGTGACCGTGTGTGAGTGTGTGTGTGTGCGCACATGTGTGTGTGACCGTGTGTGAGTGTGCGTGTGTGTGTGTGTGTGTGTGCGCGTGTGTGTGCGTGTGACCGTGTGTGTGTGTGTGTGATGGGTAGGTTTAGGGGCAGGGGCAGTGTGTGTGTGTGTGTGTGTGTGTGAGTGTGTGTGTGTGCGCACATGTGCGTGTGACCGTGTGTGAGTGTGTGTGTGTGTGTGTGTGTGTGCGCATGTGTGTGCGTGTGACCGTGTGTGTGTGTGTGTGTGATGGGTAGGTTTAGGGGCAGGGGCAGTGTGTGTGTGTGTGTGTGATGGGTAGGTTTAGGGGCAGGGGCAGTGTGTGTGTGTGTGTGTGTGATGGGTAGGTTTAGGGGCAGGGGCAGTGTAGGGGGATAGAATATACGGTATGTACGGTATAAAAACCATTACGCCTATGGAAAGTCCCCATGAAACATGAAAACCCAACATGTGTGTGTGTGTGTGTGTGTGTGCGACAGTGATCCGCTCACGTGTGTGAATGTGTTTTATCAGGTCAGTATTTACAGCTTCAGCCGCTCAGAGCCCTTGATTAAACAAACCCAGAGACATGACTGGACTGAGTGTGTGAGAGCGACCTTTCGTGTGTGTGAGCCATCGCGCCGTTGGACAGTAAATCACCCATAATGCACTGTGCCAGCGACTCTACATTTACTTTATTACTGCAGTCAGTCGCTGGAGTCACGAGCTCACCTGCAGCATCACTGACACCACAAAAACACAACCACAGCACTGACGGTCAGCTGAGGTGCTCTGTGTTTAAACGGCTGGGGGATTGTCATGTTTTTAACTTTAGTGAGTGTGTAGTGTCACTGTTTGAGATTAAAAAACATCTGCAAAGTTACGGCGTTTAAAGTTACGAAGCTCAAAGTTACGAAGCTCAAAGTTACGACACTCAAAGTTACGACACTTACAGTTACGACACTCACAGTTACGACACTCAAAGTTACGACACTCACAGTTACGACACTCACAGTTACGACACTCAAAGTTACGACACTCAAAGTTACGACACTCAAAGTTACGACACTCACAGTTACGACACTCAAAGTTACGACACTCACAGTTATGCCACTCACAGTTACGACACTCAAAGTTACGGCGCTCAAAGTTACGACACTCACAGTTACGACACTCAAAGTTACGACACTCACAGTTACGACACTCAAAGTTACGACACTCACAGTTACGACACTCACAGTTACGACACTCACAGTTACGACACTCACAGTTACGACACTCAAAGTTACGACACTCACAGTTACGACACTCACAGTTACGACACTCACAGTTACGACACTCAAAGTTACGACACTCACAGTTATGCCACTCACAGTTACGACACTCAAAGTTACGGCGCTCAAAGTTACGACACTCACAGTTACGACACTCAAAGTTACGACACTCAAAGTTACGACACTCAAAGTTACGACGCTCAAAGTTACGACGCTCAAAGTTACGACACAGTTACGACACTCAAAGTTACGACACTCACAGTTACGACACTCAAAGTTACGACACTCACAGTTACGACACTCAAAGTTACGGCGCTCAAAGTTACGACACTCACAGTTACGACACTCAAAGATACGGCGCTCAAAGTTACGACACTCACAGTTACGACGCTCAAAGTTACGACACTCACAGTTACGACACTCAAAGTTACGACACTCACAGTTACGACACTCAAAGTTACGACACTCACAGTTACGACACTCAAAGTTACGGCGCTCAAAGTTACGACACTCACAGTTACGACACTCAAAGATACGGCGCTCAAAGTTACGACACTCACAGTTACGACGCTCAAAGTTACGACACTCACAGTTACGACACTCACAGTTACGACACTCAAAGTTACGACACTCAAAGTTACGACACTCACAGTTAAGACACTCACAGTTACGACACTCAAAGTTACGACACTCACAGTTACGACACTCACAGTTACGACACTCACAGTTACGACACTCACAGTTACGACACTCACAGTTAAGACACTCACAGTTACGACACTCACAGTTACGACACTCACAGTTAAGACACTCACAGTTACGACACTCAAAGTTACGACACTCAAAGTTACGACACTCACAGTTACGACACTCACAGTTACGACACTCACAGTTACGACACTCACAGTTAAGACACTCACAGTTACGACACTCACAGTTACGACACTCACAGTTACGACACTCAAAGTTACGACACTCAAAGTTACGACACTCACAGTTACGACACTCAAAGTTACGACACTCAAAGTTACGACACTCACAGTTAAGACACTCGCAGTTACGACACTCACAGTTACGACACTCAAAGTTACGACACTCAAAGTTACGACACTCAAAGTTACGACACTCACAGTTAAGACACTCACAGATACGACACTCAAAGTTACGACACTCAAAGTTACGACACTCACAGTTAAGACACTCACAGTTACGACACTCAAAGTTACGACACTCAAAGTTACGACACTCACAGTTACGCCACTCACAGTTACGACACTCACAGTTACGACACTCAAAGTTACGACACTCACAGTTACGACACTCAAAGTTACGACACTCAAAGTTACGACACTCAAAGTTACGCCACTCACAGTTACGACACTCACAGTTAAGACACTCACAGTTAAGACACTCAAAGTTACGACACTCACAGTTAAGACACTCACAGTTACGACACTCAAAGTTACGACACTCAAAGTTACGACACTCACAGTTAAGACACTCGCAGTTACGACACTCACAGTTACGACACTCAAAGTTACGACACTCAAAGTTACGACACTCAAAGTTACGACACTCACAGTTAAGACACTCACAGTTACGACACTCAAAGTTACAACACTCAAAGTTACGACACTCACAGTTAAGACACTCACAGTTACGACACTCAAAGTTACGACACTCAAAGTTACGACACTCAAAGTTACGCCACTCACAGTTACGACACTCACAGTTACGACACTCAAAGTTACGACACTCACAGTTACGACACTCAAAGTTACGACACTCAAAGTTACGACACTCAAAGTTACGACACTCACAGTTACGACACTCAAAGTTACGACACTCAAAGTTACGACACTCACAGTTACGACACTCAAAGTTACGACACTCACAGTTACGACACTCAAAGTTACGACACTCAAAGTTACGACACTCACAGTTACGACACTCAAAGTTACGACACTCACAGTTACGACACTCACAGTTAAGACACTCACAGTTACGACACTCACAGTTAAGACACTCACAGTTACGACACTCAAAGTTACGACACTCACAGTTACGACACTCACAGTTACGACACTCACAGTTACGACACTCACAGTTACGACACTCAAAGTTACGACACTCAAAGTTACGACACTCACAGTTACGACACTCACAGTTACGACACTCACAGTTACGACACTCACAGTTACGACACTCACAGTTACGACACTCACAGTTACGTAACCGTAATTACACTAAACTATCCCTGTTCTCTCTTCATCAGCAGATATTATGTGGCTCGTCTTACCCCACCCCAGCACTTTAGAGATTATCATGACAGAATATGCTAATCAATGACTGAAGATGGTTAACTCATAAACTCATCCTCTATCCCTTCAGAAGCGTCCTGTCTCGTTCTACATGTGTGTGTGTGTGTGTGTGTGTGTGTGTCCTGTCTCGTTCTACATGTGTGTGTGTGTGTGTGTGTGTGTGTGTGTGTGTGTGTGTGTGTCCTGTCTCGTTCTACATGTGTGAGATGTGTCTTTATCAGGCACGTGCAGAGGGGGGGGGGGGCTTTGGGTGCTCGAGCCCCTGCCCTTTTTCAAAATGAATCAAAAGTGCCCCTCTCAGACAAATATCAATGATAATATCGTGGACAATAAAACGAAATAAATGTGATTATTATAACATGACAATGTATACAATAGTAACGAACGGCTCAAAAGTCGGACAATTTCTGTTGAGGCGTTGCTATAACGCGTTGCAATGGGTCGCGTGCGTTTTGATTGACAGCTGATTTTCCACTGAAACGGCTCTCGAGCCAAATATGGTCCTTTCAGAGAGTGTGTGTCCTTACGGGAAAAAAGTAAACCAATATTTTTTTTTCATCCATAATCAGAGCTAATGTGTTGATTTAATTAAAAAAAATCTATATATTATATATTTTAAAGTATTACACAATTCACCAATGCCCGTTTGTCATGTATACACACCAACCAATCGTGATCTGGCAAAGCAAGTTCAAATTCCATTGGGCGATGTAAAGTGAAGCGGTAATTTTCTGTTCTTATTCATAAATCGGTTGAAAATTACATGGACAGACGAACTAACGTTTGTGGAACGATTTCCTGTGGTTTGGCTCATTTTATAAATTGCATCACTGACTAAATAGACTTTAACAGACAACAAACAAATCCCTGCACTAAACCACAGCAGCAAACGTCGCATTAATGGTAAGTAGTGTTAAATTCACTTGTATTTATGTATATTGATACACCGTTTACTATTTCATGAAACTATCAAAGTTAACAAAACCCAAGTGCCAGCGGCTCCTACAGGCCTATTATGAGAAGTGTCGGCTGGAGAAATGGTGACGTGAAAGGACTTATTACCATTTTTGAATATTATGCAGCATTATGAAAGAAGTCTCTTATGTTCATCAAGCCTGCATTTATTTGGTAAAAAACAGCAATATTGCGAAATATATTAAAATAATTGTTTTCTATTTTAAAATAATTTAAAATATAATTTATTCCTGTGATCACAGCTGTATTTTCAGCATCATTACTCCACTCTTCAGTGTCACATGATCATTCAGAAATCATTCTAATATGAGGATTTAATGTCAATGGTGGAAACTGTGATACTCTTTTCAAGATTCTTTGATTAATAAAAAGTTAAAAAGAACACAATGTAATAATATTTCACAATATTAGGCTACTGTTTTTTCTGTATTTTTGATTAAATAAATGCAGGCTTGATGAGCATAAGGATATATATATATATATATATGTGTATGTGTATTAGATTATTTTAGATTAGATTCAACTTTATTGTCATTACACAAGTACAGGTACATGGCAACGAAATGCTGTAAGAGCTGGCTGGTTCTCCCGAACAGGGTATATATATATGTATGTGTGTGTATATATATTAGGGCTGTCAAAAGATTAATCGCGATTAATCGCATCCAAAATAAAAGTTATACAAGCATGTATATATTTAAGAAAAAAATATTTTTAAATATAAAACATTTATATTTATATATATATTATAGATTATATAAATGTATATACATGCAAATATTTCTTAAATATATACATGAATGTGTGTGTATTTATATATAAATAATAATTAACAGAGTACACACACATATATTATGTAAACACAAACTTTTATTTTGGATGCAATTAATCGCGATTAATCTTTTGACAGCCCTAAAAAAAAAAATATATATATATATATTTACATATTGCCCCTTTTTTTACATTGCCCCTGACGAACTCTCTGCACGGCCCTGTGTGTGTGTGTGTGTGTGTGTGTGTGAGGTCATCAGAGCTGCTAACACAAGCTCTTGAAGCTCCGCCCTCTTCCTGAAAGGAGGCGGGAGCAGCAGCTCATTTGCATTTAAAGGGACACACAAAACAGCGTGTTTTAACATGATATTAACATGATCTGTGGGATATTTTAAGCTGAAACTTCACACACACACACACACACACACACACACTCATCAGATACTTATTTACATCTTGTGAAAAGGGGCATTATAGGAACCCTTTAATTCATGATTTTAACCCTGTAAATGTGTTTTATGTTAATAAATAATTTTGAATGCATCACATGCTCATGATACACTATCAGCTTTAGAAAACAACATATCAAATATTCTACAGCAGGCTTTATGGGGTTAATAAATCAACATTAAAAGTGTCTTTTCTCCTCTATTGTGCCGTATATCGAGTGAATCGCTTCACAAACAAGAACAAATGTAGGGGCGGGGCTTGAGTGTGTGTGTGGGGAATTGATTGGATGGTTGTGGTTTGCTATTGGCTGATCTCATGTGAGTGACAGGTGGCCCCGCCCTCATCATCAGAGAAGAGATGAAGATATTCAAGATTATTAACACAATTATGAATATATACTGCAGTATTGTATAAAACAGTGACTTTAACCGTGTGTGTGTGTGTGTGTGTCAGCTGGTGGCCTCCATCATCTTCATCAGTCTGGGGGTGGTGTCGTGTTTCCTCTGCTCCATCATCGACGGCATCATCGCGGCCCGAGTTCATCGTGAGTATCTGCTCACACACTGCTCTGTCACTGCTCGTGCTGAAATCATGAGTTAATGTGTGTGTGTGTGTGTGTGTGTGTGTGTAGGACAGGAGGCCGCTGATGGAGGGCCGCTGTGACTTTTACTCCAGCTCATCTTCTTACTCCTACGACAGCTACTACACCGAGGTGTGTTTACAAACCTACAAGTGATCATGTGCTCTGCTTCCCTCTGCTGGTCAGATATAAACATCACATCACTTTCAATCAGTACACCGATCAGGCATAACATTTATGACCAGGTCAGGTGAATAACACTGATGATCTCTGTTAGTGGGTGGGATATACAGGTATTGATGTGTGACAAGGGCCAGATTGAATTAACTTGCAATTCTAAATGTTTTTTTTAGGGCTGTCAAAAGATTAATCGCATCCAAAATAAAAGTTTGTGTTTACATAATATATGTTTGTGTACTCTGTTAATTATTATTTATATATAAATACACACACATTCATGTATATATTTAAGAAATATTTGCATGTATATACATTTATATAATATATAAATATAAATGTTTTATATATAAAAATAATATTTTTTTCTGAAATATATACATGAATGTGTGTGTATTTATATATAAATAATAATTAACAGAGTACACACACATACATTATGTAAACACAAACTTTTATTTTGGATGCGATTAATCGAGATTAATCTTTTGACAGCCCTAGTTTTTTTTCCTTCGAATTCTGAGATAAATTAGTTCGAATTTAGAGGGGAAAAAACGTGCAATTCCAAGAAGAAAAAATTAGAGAGAGAAACAAAAAAGAGTCAGAATTCTGAGGGAAAAAAATTGGGTTTCCCAAAAAAAAAACTAATCTGAATTCCGAGAAAAAAACTCTCGATTCCAAGAAAAGATTACGAGAAGAAAAAAAATCTGAATTTCAATAAAAGGTCAGAATTCAGAGGGAAAAAACGTGCAATTCCGAGAAAAAAATAGAAGAAAAAAAAAAACTAATTCTGAGGAAAATGAGTCAAAATTCCGAGAAAATAAACGCGAAATTCTGAGAGAGAGAAAAATCTGAATTCCGAGAAAAAGTCAGAATTCTGAGAAATAAATCCCCACACCGATCAGGCATAACATTATGACACGCTCTGTTAGTGGGTGGGATATATTAGGCAGCAAGTGAACACTCAGAGTTGATGTGTTAGAAGCAGGAAAAATGGGCAAGAGTAAGGATTTGAGCGAGTTTGACAAGGGCCAGATTGAAATAAACTTGCAATTCCAAATGTTTTTTTTCTTCGAAATCCGAGATAAATTAGTTCAAATTTACAGGAAAAAAAACGTGCAATTCCAAGAAAAAGAAAAAAATTATAGAGAAAAAAAAAAAGAGTCCGAATTCTGAGGGAAAAAAATTGGGATTCCGGAAAAAAAAAAAAAATTCTGAATTCCGAGAAAAAAACTCTCGATTCCAAGAAAAAGATTACGAGAAGAAAAAAATCTGAATTTCAATGAAAGGTCAGAATTCGGAGGAAAAAAACGTGCAATTCCGAGGAGAAAAAAAAAAATAATCGAGAAAAACGAGTCAAAATTCAGAGAAAAAAAACACGAAATTCTGAGAGACAGAAAAATCTGAATTCCGAGAAAAAGTCAGAATTCTGAGAAATAAACCCAACACCTTGCAACTTACAGGACTTAAAGGATCTGCTGCTAACATCTTGGTGCCAGATACCACAGCACAGCTTCTAGAGGAGTCCATGCCTCGACGGGTCAGGGGGACAAACACGATATATTAATGTTATGTTTGATCAGTGTATATACATTTCCATCTAAATTCCTTCATTTGTCAAACACTCATCCAACATGAGCAGTCTGTCATAAAATCTGCAATATCCCTAACACACAGTGTCCAGTGTAAAGCGCTGAGCTGTGTGTGTTTTAACGGTGTCGATCTGCTGATCAGGTGAACTGTAACTCCTATGGGAATGCGTGTAAACTGAAGGTGAAGAGCAACACCTGCTACTGCTGTGACTTAATCCACTGCGACAGGTGAGTGATGCTGTGTGTGTGTGTGTGTGTGTGTGTGTGTGTGTCAGGGCCGGCCCAAGCCCTTATGGGGCCCTAAGCAGAATTTTATTTGGGGGCCCAAATAGGTGCCACCAATACGATTAACTAATGTTAATTCTTGATCATTCGCTCACCCAGTATCAATCTTAGTAGTTGTAGCTGTGTTGCTTTCATCATGTCTGGCTGTCATGTTTTTATCCTTATACGGTTTTTAATTGTAACAGTAGCAAACCCACAAGAGTGATCAGGCGTTAATATTCAAAGCCTTACAGTAAGTCTTACAGTATTACAGTTCACACTGGGATATGTGCTTTTTTATATAGTAGTCTCTTATGCTGAATATGCTCACTTTTCCCCAGGATTCTTTGATTAATACAAGGTTCAAAAGAACAGCATTTCTCTGAAATAGAAAGCTTGTTCAAAACTGATAATCATAAATGTTTGTTGAGCATCAAATCATCATATCAGAATGATTAGTGAAGGGTCATGTGACACTGAAGACTGGAGTTATGATGATAAATTCAGCTTTGATCACAGGAATAAATTACACTTTACTATATATTCACATAGAAAACAGCTGTTTTGCATTATAATATTATTTCATAATATTTCTGTTTTTACTGTATTTTTAATCAAATAAATGCAGCCTTGGTGAGCAGAAGAGACTTTTTTTAAAAACAAGAAATGTTGATTTCTTCCAAACATTAAACAGAGCTTTTATTTTGGCGGAAATAACATTTTATTTTTTGTATTCCATTCGACTGTGTAGAAAGATTATTTATTTTCTAAATAAAAACTTCCAAAATGTAATTTTAAAGAAGACAATCAGCAAATTATGGCTCAAGTGAAATCACTTCAAAAAATGAAAGTTTGAAAAAGTTCGGAAAGTTTAAATTTACTGCAAATCAAATGTACTGTACTAAATATTTTATATAAAATATATACGTTACAAAATAATTTGTACTCTAAAATCACTATCAAATCAAAGCCAAATATCTAACCAATTTGTGTTCCAAATTTGAAGTTGATATTACAAAAATTGAAGTTCCCATGAGATTTTGTTTAGGCGCTGTACCACAAACAGCCACCGGGTGTCATTGAAATTCCATAGATTTTTTTAATGCAATCTCCTGTAACAAATGTATATATTTTTGTCCAAATATCACAAAACAGCTGGCAAATATAGAACCGTGAGACTGACGATATGTGTTTCGTCAAGATTAGAAAAGGTTTTTATTATAAAGTTTTTAAAATAAATGTTGTAATATGAAACATGGCGACGCCCACTAGGGGAGGAGCCCGCTAGAAGAATTTAGAGAACCGTTTCCATGGTAACGCAAAATCCGATTTGACACAGGATGAATATTGAGTTTGTTAGCTTTCAAATGATGTATAGTTTGTCAACATTAGATCAGGCTAAATATAGGATATCATTGTTTTAAACATGCAGTGGCAAATGGGCCCACCGGTGGGCCAGTGAAAGGTAACAGGTTAAAGGGTTAGTTCACCCAAAAATGTAGATTGTGTCATTAATGACTGAGCCTCATGTGGTTGGACACCCGTCAGACCTCCGTTCATCTTCAGACACAAATGAAGATATTTTAGTGTAAATCTGATGCTCTGAAAGGCCTCCATTGGCTCAACTTTACACTCTCAAGACCCTTAAAAGACACTAAAGACTAAAGTTACAAAGTCCATCTCACTACAGCGGCTCTACAATAACTTTATGAAGACGAGAATAGTTTCTGTGCGCAAAAAAACCCTAAATAACGACTTATATAGAGATGACGATTTCAAAACACGGCCTCATGAAGCTTCGAAGCATTATGAATCAGTGAGTCGATTCAGCGGTTCAGAGCGTTACGAATCAGTGAGTCGATTCAGTGGTTTGGACCGTTATGAATCAGTGAGTCGATTCAGCGGTTTGAAGCGTTATGAATCAGTGAGTCGAATCAGCGGTTTGGAGCATTATGAATCAGTGATTCGATTCAGCGGTTCAGAGCGTTATGAATCAGTGAGTCGATTCAGCGGTTTGGAGCATTATGAATCAGTGAGTCGATTCAGCGGTTTGGAGTGTTATGAATCAGTGAGTCGATTCAGCGGTTCAGAGCGTTATGAATCAGTTAGTCGATTCAGCAGTTTGACATGCGATCCGAATCATGATTCGACTCACTGATTCATAACGCTCTGAACCGCTGAATTAACTCACTGATTCATAACGCTCCAAACCGCTGAATCGACTCACTGATTCATAACGCTTCGAAGCTTCATGATGCTGTGTTTTGAAATCGTCATCACTATATAAGTCGTTATTTAGGGTTTTTTTTGCGCACAGAAACTATTCTCGCCGATTCATAAAGTTATTGTAGAGCCGCTGTAGTGAGATGGACTTTGTAACTTTAGTCTTTAGTGTCTTTTAAGGGTCTTGAGAGTGTAAAGTTGAGCCAATGGAGGCCTTTCAGAGCATCAGATTTACACTAAAATATCTTCATTTGTGTCTGAAGATGAACGGAGGTCTGACGGGTGTCCAACCACATGAGGGTGAGGAATTAAAGGGGTGGTAAAACACATTCTTTTGAAGGCTTGATTGTGTTTGTGGGCTGCACTGTAACATGTGTTCATGCTTCGTTTAAAAAAAAATTTGCCTTATATTTCATATATTTGACCTTTATTCTATACTGCTCTGTCCCTCCTTGTAAAACGGTCTGATGGTTTCCGGGTTGTATGAAGCCAGTCCCTCAAAAATACGCAATGGGCTCTGATTGGTTAGCTGGCCCAGTGTGTTGTGATTCGCTAACCGCCTAGTGCACGTTTGTCGGAAACGTCCGCCCCTTACCTTTACCGGAGGCTGTGCTTTGGTCAGTATTAGAAACAATGGCGTCAATAAAACCATATGAGCCCGAATCAGACCCAGAACATTTGAGTGAAGATAATCGAGCAGAACCTGTTCAACCTGTTCAGTCCTCAAGAGTAAAGACTGCGGATCTATAATCGCTACTGAATGGCACTTTAACTTTTGTATTTTTAGAACGATTATAGCCAAATATCTGTCGCAAGAACTAACCCAAAACGAACACTAAACACTGGCTTTAACTAGTAAGTTAGCCAAATCACACACAGAACCATGTTTAGCAAGCCCGTAGATAAACAACACATAAAAGCTCTAATCAAAGAATCATTTACACTAATGCCAGGTTCGCTGTTGAGATTTTAACGTTAGTGTTTGTAACGATAGGTGTTCGTCGGATAACTTTAAGTATGAATGAGCATTTAACAGACTGGTTTGCAGAACAGCGTTGCCATCTGTTTACTTCCTTGCTACAACGTACAATTAACCTATTACAGCAAAACACATCGATGAAAAATAAATCACACTTACAGGTTGTGGCCCGTAAACAGCTTCTGTTTGTAAATCCAGCTTTCAGGACAAGCCGTTGTGCATATCCTGTGTTGAACTCGCGAAGATGGTGGAAGTTTGTGGAAGTTTGTGGAAGTTTGTGGAAGTTGTCCTCCGTGAAATGTGCAGCGCGCACGTCGTGCATTCACACACTGGCCGCGTTTGTCTCACGCAGCTGACGTTGTGCAAATCCGGCATTGAACTCGCGAAGATGGTGGATGTTTTCCTCCGTGAGATGTGCAGCGGGAGCCCCGCACGCGCCTGTTCCCTCGGTCTCATACACACGTGCATATAACATGCTGTATGTTAAACTCCAGCCTAACTATACCACAACACCACTCCAGCCGAACTATACCACAACACCACTCCAGCGTAACTATACCACAACACCACTCCAGCCTAACTATACCACAACACCGCTCCAGCCTAACTATACCACAACACCACTCCAGCCTAACTATACCACAACACCACTCCAGCGTAACTATACCACAACACCACTCCAGCCTAACTATACCACAACACCACTCCAGCCTAACTATACCACAACACCACTCCAGCCTAACTATACCACAACACCGCTCCAGCCTAACTATACCACAACACCACTCCAGCCTAACTATACCACAACACCACTCCAGCCTAACTATACCACAACACCACTCCAGCCTAACTATACCACAACACCACTCCAGCCTAACTATACCACAACACCACTCCAGCCTAACTATACCACAACACCACTCCAGCCTAACTATACCACAACACCACTCCAGCCTAACTATACCACAACAACACTCCAGCCTAACTATACCACAACACCACTCCAGCCTAACTATACCACAACAACACTCCAGCCTAACTATACCACAACACCACTCCAGCCTAACTATACCACAACACCGCTCCAGCCTAACTATACCACAACACCACTCCAGCCTAACTATACCACAACACCACTCCAGCCTACCTATACCACAACACCACTCCAGCCTAACTATACCACAACACCACTCCAGCCTAACTATACCACAACACTCCAGCCTAACTATACCACAACACCACTCCAGCCTAACTATACCACAACACCGCTCCAGCCTAACTATACCACAACACCACTCCAGCCTAACTATACCACAACACCGCTCCAGCCTAACTATACCACAACACCACTCCAGCCTAACTATACCACAACACCGCTCCAGCCTAACTATACCACAACACCACTCCAGCCTAACTATACCACAACACTCCAGCCTAACTATACCACAACACCACTCCAGCCTAACTATACCACAACACCACTCCAGCCTAACTATACCACAACACCACTCCAGCCTAACTATACCACAACACCACTCCAGCCTAACTATACCACAACACCACTCCAGCCTAACTATACCACAACACCACTCCAGCCTAACTATACCACAACACCACTCCAGCCTAACTATACCACAACACCACTCCAGCCTAACTATACCACAACACCACTCCAGCCTAACTATACCACAACACCACTCCAGCCTAACTATACCACAACACCACTCCAGCCTAACTATACCACAACACCACTCCAGCCTAACTATACCACAACACCACTCCAGTCTAACTATACCACAACACCACTCCAGCCTAACTATACCGCAACACCACTCCAGCCTAACTATACCGCAACACCACTCCAGCCTAACTATACCACAACACCACTCCAGCCTAACTATACCACAACACTACTCCAGCCTAACTATACCACAACACCACTCCAGCCTAACTATACCACAACACCACTCCAGCCTAACTATACCACAACACCACTCCAGCCTAACTATACCACAACACCACTCCAGCCTAACTATACCACAACACTCCAGCCTAACTATACCACAACACCACTCCAGCCTAACTATACCACAACACCGCTCCAGCCTAACTATACCACAACACCACTCCAGCCTAACTATACCACAACACCACTCCAGCCTACCTATACCACAACACCACTCCAGCCTAACTATACCACAACACCACTCCAGCCTAACTATACCACAACACTCCAGCCTAACTATACCACAACACCACTCCAGCCTAACTATACCACAACACCGCTCCAGCCTAACTATACCACAACACCACTCCAGCCTAACTATACCACAACACCGCTCCAGCCTAACTATACCACAACACCACTCCAGCCTAACTATACCACAACACCGCTCCAGCCTAACTATACCACAACACCACTCCAGCCTAACTATACCACAACACTCCAGCCTAACTATACCACAACACCACTCCAGCCTAACTATACCACAACACCACTCCAGCCTAACTATACCACAACACCACTCCAGCCTAACTATACCACAACACCACTCCAGCCTAACTATACCACAACACCACTCCAGCCTAACTATACCACAACACCACTCCAGCCTAACTATACCACAACACCACTCCAGCCTAACTATACCACAACACCACTCCAGCCTAACTATACCACAACACCACTCCAGCCTAACTATACCACAACACCACTCCAGCCTAACTATACCACAACACTACTCCAGCCTAACTATACCGCAACACCACTCCAGCCTAACTATACCGCAACACCACTCCAGCCTAACTATACCACAACACCACTCCAGCCTAACTATACCACAACACCACTCCAGCCTAACTATACCACAACACCACTCCAGCCTAACTATACCACAACACCACTCCAGCCTAACTATACCACAACACCACTCCAGCCTAACTATACCGCAACACCGCTCCAGCCTAACTATACCACAACACCGCTCCAGCCTAACTATACCACAACACCGCTCCAGCCTAACTATACCACAACACCACTCCAGCCTAACTATACCGCAACACCACTCCAGCCTAACTATACCACAACACCACTCCAGCCTAACTATACCACAACACCACTCCAGCCTAACTATACCGCAACACCACACCACAACACCACTCCAGCCTAACTATACCAGCCTAACTATACCGCAACACCACTCCAGCCTAACTATACCGCAACACCACTCCAGCCTAACTATACCGCAACACCACTCCAGCCTAACTATACCACAATCCCACTCCAGCCTAACTATACCACAACACCACTCCAGCCTAACTATACCACAACACCACTCCAGCCTAACTATACCACAACACCACTCCAGCCTAACTATACCACAACACCACTCCAGCCTAACTATACCGCAACACCACTCCAGCCTAACTATACCGCAACACCACTCCAGCCTAACTATACCACAACACCACTTCAGCCTAACTATACCGCAACACCACTCCAGCCTAACTATACCGCAACACCACTCCAGCCTAACTATACCACAACACCACTTCAGCCTAACTATACCGCAACACCACTCCAGCCTAACTATACCGCAACACCACTCCAGCCTAACTATACCGCAACACCACTCCAGCCTAACTATACCACAACACCACTCCAGCCTAACTATACCACAACACCACTCCAGCCTAACTATACCACAACACCACTCCAGCCTAACTAAACCACAACACCACTCCAGCCTAACTATACCACAACACCACTCCAGCCTAACTATACCGCAACACCACTCCAGCCTAACTATACCGCAACACCACTCCAGCCTAACTATACCGCAACACCACTCCAGCCTAACTATACCACAACACCACTCCAGCCTAACTATACCACAACACCACTCCAGCCTAACTATACCACAACACCACTCCAGCCTAACTATACCACAACACCACTCCAGCCTAACTAAACCACAACACCACTCCAGCCTAACTATACCACAACACCACTCCAGCCTAACTATACCGCAACACCACTCCAGCCTAACTATACCACAACACCACTCCAGCCTAACTATACCACAACACCACTCCAGCCTAACTATACCACAACACCACTCCAGCCTAACTATACCACAACACCACTCCAGCCTAACTATACCACAACAACACTCCAGCCTAACTATACCACAACACCACTCCAGCCTAACTATACCACAACACCACTCCAGCCTAACTATACCACAACACCACTCCAGCCTAACTATACCACAACACCACTCCAGCCTAACTATACCACAACACCACTCCAGCCTAACTATACCACAACACCACTCCAGCCTAACTATACCACAACAACACTCCAGCCTAACTATACCACAACACCACTCCAGCCTAACTATACCACAACACCACTCCAGCCTAACTATACCACAACACCACTCCAGCCTAACTATACCACAACACCGCTCCAGCCTAACTATACCGCAACACCACTCCAGCCTAACTATACCGCAACACCGCTCCAGCCTAACTATACCACAACACCACTCCAGCCTAACTATACCACAACACCACTCCAGCCTAACTATACCACAACAACACTCCAGCCTAACTATACCACAACAGCGCCGCGATACAAAATGGCCTCACCCCTTATTTAATATTCTCGGAGGAGGAGTTTATGTAAATATTGAGCCTGGTGATGTCATCAGCCCTGGAGGAATGTCTGTAGTCGCCAACGGCCGTTTGCTGTAGTTCTTAGAAACTGATTTCTTTAAAAGCAAATATCTCCCTTTGCTTTAAACTTTGAACGTTGTAACTTTGCAGATGTTGTTTATGCTCAAGCAGCAACATTACACGCTAGCTAAAGTTAGAATAGTGAAATCGTGGTTAACCACACCTTTAATGACAGAATTTTCATTTTTGGGTGAACTAACCCTTTAAGGCCATTTCGCGATTTCAATCATAAATGCCTTGGGCTGGCTCTGGTGTGTGTACAGTAACTGTGTGTGTGTGTGTGTGTGTGTGTGTGTTAGTCTGGACTACCGTGTGCAGTACTACGAGTTCACGGGCGTCAGCAGCTGTGGAGATGTGGTGAATCTATACCGCCTGCTGTGGGCCTGTGTGACGCTCAATGTGCTCGCAGTGTTTCTGGGCATCATCACCGCCGCCGTACTGGGAGCCTTCAAAGACCTGGCGAGTCCTCCTTCAGTTTCTGTAGCGCTTTATACAATACAGATGGGTTCAGGTTGTTACCTTACATAACATGTGTGTGTGTGTGTGTTCAGGCTCCTGTGACTCACAGTCACATGACAACCAGTCCGGCTCCGCCCCCTCACATCCTGTACAATCCCAGCCAGCATCTGATCACCTACACCGGCTTCTGCCCGTCTGGACAAACTCTACCCGCCTACCCGAACTACCCTCTGCCCATGCAGGTGAGCGCCACTGTCTGAACGCCAACCTCACTGAGTTACATTAATGCTTCAATAACTGATCACTCACACACAGCACTGATCAAGTGCAATTACAGAGATGAGATTTCAAATGTCAAATTCAATTTTATTTGTATTGTTTAGTGCTTTTCACAATACACTTCATTTCAAAGCAGCTTTACAGAAAATCATACGCTTTAGTTTTCATTAAGAGTTTTAAACGTTGGTCGTTTTGTTCCATTAAGAGTTTTAAACGTTGGTCGTTTTGTTCCGTTAAGAGTTTTAAACGTTGGTCGTTTTGTTCCGTAAAGAGTTTTAAACGTTGGTAGTTTTGTTCCGTTAAGAGTTTTAAACGTTGGTCGTTTTGTTCCATTAATAGTTTTAAACGTTGGTCGTTTTGTTCCGTTAAGAGTTTTAAACGTTGGTCGTTTTGTTCCATTAATAGTTTTAAACGTTGGTCGTTTTGTTCCGTTAAGAGTTTTAAACGTTGGTCGTTTTGTTCCGTTAAGGGTTTTAAACGTTGGTCGTTTTGTTCTGTTAAGAGTTTTGGTTTCACTTTATTTTGATGGTCCCTTTAACACATTCTGTTGACTATAAATAACATTGCACCTACATGTCTACTAATTCTCATTAGAGTGTTAGTAGAGTATTAGTAGACTGGTAGGGTTAGAGTTAGAATAAGTTGACATGTACTTGCAAACTTACTTATAGTCAGTAGAATGTCTGTTGGAGGACCATCACAATAAAGAGTTAGCAGACATTAAGCAGACAGTCTACTGATAATCTAATGAGAGTTAGTTGACATGTAGTTGCAAATTTACTTATAGTCAACATAATGTTCAAAAGGGACCATCAAAATAAAGTGTTACCAGAGTTTTAAATGTTAGTAATTTTGTTCCGTTAAGAGTTTTAAACATTGGTCGTTTTGTTCCGTTAAGAGTTTTAAACGTTGGTCGTTTTGTTCCATTAATAGTTTTAAACGTTGGTCGTTTTGTTCCGTTAAGAGTTTTAAACGTTGGTCGTTTTGTTCCATTAATAGTTTTAAACGTTTGTCGTTTTGTTCCGTTAAGAGTTTTAAACGTTGGTCGTTTTGTTCCATTAATAGTTTTAAACGTTGGTCGTTTTGTTCCTTTAAGAGTTTTAAACGTTGGTCGTTTTGTTCCGTTAAAGAGTTTTAAACGTTGGTCATTTTGTTCAATTAAGAGTTTTAAACGTTGTTCGTTTTGTTCCGTTAATAGTTTTAAACGTTGGTCGTTTTGTTCCGTTAAGAGTTTTAAACGTTGGTCGTTTTGTTCCGATAAGAGTTTTAAACGTTGGTCGTTTTGTTCCGTTAAGAGTTTTAAACGTTGGTCGTTTTGTTCCGTTAAGAGTTTTAAACGTTGGTCGTTTTGTTCCGTTAAGAGTTTTAAACGTTGGTCGTTTTGTTCCATTAATAGTTTTAAACGTTGGTCGTTTTGTTCCGTTAAGAGTTTTAAAACGTTGGTCGTTTTTGTTCCATTAATAGTTTTAAACGTTGGTTGTTTTGTTCCGTTAAGAGTTTTAAACGTTGGTCGTTTTGTTCCATTAATAGTTTTAAACGTTGGTCGTTTTGTTCCTTTAAGAGTTTTAAACGTTGGTCGTTTTGTTCCGTTAAAGAGTTTTAAACGTTGGTCATTTTGTTAAATTAAGAGTTTTTAAACGTTGTTCGTTTTGTTCCGTTAAGAGTTTTAAACGTTGGTGGTTTTGTTCCGTTAAGAGTTTTAAACGTTGGTCGTTTTGTTCCTTTAAGAGTTTTAAATGTTGGTGGTTTTGTTCCGTTAAGAGTTTTAAACGTTGGTCGTTTTGTTCCTATAAGAGTTTTAAATGTTGGTAGTTTTGTTCCGTTAAGAGTTTTAAACGTTGGTCGTTTTGTTCCGTTAAGAGTTTTAAACGTTAGTAATTTTGTTCCGTTAAGAGATTTAAACATTGGTCGTTTTGTTCCATTAAGAGTTTTAAACGTTAGTAATTTTGTTCCGTTAAGAGTTTTAAACGTTGGTCGTTTTGTTCCGTTAAGAGTTTTAAACGTTGGTCGTTTTGTTCCGTTAAGAGTTTTTAAACGTTGGTCGTTTTGTTCCTTTAAGAGTTTTAAATGTTGGTGGTTTTTGTTCCATTAAGAGTTTTAAACGTTGGTGGTTTTGTTCCGTTAAGAGTTTTAAACGTTGGTGGTTTTGTTCTGTTAAGAGTTTTAAACGTTGGTCGTTTTGTTCCGTTAAGAGTTTTAAAACGTTGGTCGTTTTGTTCCGTTAAGAGTTTTAAACGTTGGTCGTTTTGTTCCATTAAGAGTTTTAAACGTTAGTAATTTTGTTCCGTTAAGAGTTTTAAACGTTGGTCGTTTTGTTCCGTTAAGAGTTTTAAACTTTGGTGGTTTTGTTCCGTTAAGAGTTTTTAAACGTTGGTCGTTTTGTTCCTTTAAGAGTTTTAAATGTTGGTGGTTTTGTTCCGTTAAGTGTTTTAAACGTTGGTCGTTTTGTTCCTTTAAGAGTTTTAAATGTTGGTAGTTTTGTTCCGTTAAGAGTTTTAAAACGTTGGTGGTTTTGTTCCATTAAGAGTTTTAAACGTTAGTAATTTTGTTCCGTTAAGAGATTTAAACATTGGTCGTTTTGTTCCATTAAGAGTTTTAAACGTTGGTCGTTTTGTTCCGTTAAGAGTTTTTAAACGTTGGGTCGTTTTGTTCCGTTAATAGTTTTAAACGTTGGTGGTTTTGTTCCATTAAGAGTTTTAAACGTTGGTCGTTTTGTTCCGTTAAGAGTTTTAAACGTTGGTCGTTTTTTTCCATTAAGAGTTTTAAACGTTGGTCGTTTTGTTCCGTTAAGAGTTTTAAATGTTGGTCGTTTTGTTCCATTATTATTATTATTATTATTATTAGTATCCATGATTAAATGATCGGTTGTTTTCAGTGAAAAATAGCCGATTGTCAGAGTCCGATGTGAGTTTAACTTTCCTCAAATGTAATTATCAGAGATGATGTTGAGATATATATGTTATGGCTTTAATTTTAGTTTAGTTTTCAGATTTAATTACTATATCATGATGTTCATTTTCAAGTTTTCTGTGATATTGCCCACCTTTAATCAGTTTAAACATGGCAGCTGCTAGAAAGTCAACACATGATGCTCTTGACGTTATTTGTGATTCTTGTCCTCCAGCATCTGAACGGTTACCCAGCTCCATCCGCAGCTCCATCCGGCCCCGAGGTTTCGGCCTCCCCGTCGGATGAGACCCAATCGGCCGCTCAGAGCGCTCCGGCTCAAACCTCGTCTCAGGACACCAGCGGATACATGTTGACTCCAAACGCTCCCTCGCTCTACGCTCACCTCCTTAGGGCCCTTCGAGAAGCCTCCGCCCTACGCCTGCTGAAGGAACACTGACCCCTGACCCCTGACCCGTGAAGATCTGTGTGACCGTCGCCGCTAATGACCTCTGTAATCCTCAGTGTTTCTCGTAGATCCATGCGGTTCTTCAGTAGTTTCCTTAGACATCTGATCGTTAATATTTACCTCCCTGTTCGTCATCGTTTGATTCACTGAACCGGATCATAACTCAGGCTGTACGAGCTCCATCTACACACTCTAGCCAGAACACAATGCTTTAGTCTTCTTCTGCGGGCAGATCAACTCGTCATCACTGTGACTAATCTTACTGAGAAATGTGTCGACATGTTTTTTTTATCAGATTCATAATAACACATATGGTTTAATAACAGGTTCCATTAGTTAATAAACTGTTCATGGTTAAGATGAACTCTTTCCCTGCCATTGACGGAATTTTCCAGCAATCCATGTTTTTGCTGTTATGCATCTTCTGAAAGAAACAGCACAGAATCTCCAGATCAAAACACAGGCGAAGAAGAAGCAGAAACGAGCGATAGAAGCATGTCAAATATCACACAGTCTTAAGGTTTTTGTCAATGTTTCTTTTTTATGAAACTTACCAGTGTTGATAAAAACAAATGCATAAAGCTAGAATAAAATGTTTTGTTTTTTAAAAGCAGAGGCTCTGTTCTTTCTTTAGATATATTGCATGTTCAGCTAAATATTCTGGGCTCCATGAAAGTTTTGTGAAAATAAACCAAGATTCTGTCGCAGGCTGGCAACTTTGGTTACACTTTATTTTGATAGTCCACTTTAGACATTCTACTAACTATAAGTAACTTTGCAACTACATGTCAACTAACTGTCATTAGAGTATTAGTTGACTGTCAGTAGACTGGTAGGTTATGGTTAGGTGTTAGGGTTCGGGTTAGTAGAATAAGTTGAATTGTAGTTGCCAAGTTACTTATAGTCAGTTGTATGTCTTTTGGGGGACCAACAAAATAAAGTTTTAGTAAATATTAATCAGTCTACAAATACTCTAAGTAACTTTGCAACTACATGTCAACTCACTGTCATTAGAGTATTTGTAGACTGATTAATATTTACTAAAACTTTATTTTGTTGGTCCCCCAAAAGACATTCAACTGACTATAAGTAACTTGGCAACTACAATTCAACTTATTCTACTAACCCGAACCCTAACACCTAACCATAACCTACCAGTCTACTGACAGTCAACTAATACTCTAATGACAGTTAGTTGACATGTAGTTGCAAAGTTACTTATAGTTAGTAGAATGTCTAAAGTGGACTATCAAAATAAAGTGTTACCGCAACTTTTTTTTTTTAAAACCCTGGCGGGGAAAGAGTTAATAAATACTGTAACTAGTGGATGTTTTAACTAATGGGACCTTCAAGTTACCTCTTGTTTTTTAATAAGATGAAGTATATTCTCACAAGAATTCCTTGTGTCCAAAGGCAAAACGTTAGAATTCTTTGACGAATGTTCTTAAAAATAATTTTTCATAAAGTTCAACTTAAATATTCATATAGATACATGAATATATTGGGTTTGTTCATATATTAAACATTGCATATGCACACACATCTGAACCATTTCCCCATGTGAT
>JARQWZ010005985.1:0-63025 GCA_033150135.1 Gobio occitaniae | reverse complement strand
TGAAAATATTTTTGTCCCAAAGGTAAAAAAAAGGTCACTCATTGTCTTCCCTTCTGATTCCAAAAAGTAGCTTAAAGGTCTACAAAAGGTTTTTTATGTTTTTTTATTTATTTATTTTACATATTATGGCTGTACAGAAGTCCATATTTGACCTACTGAACAAATTTTTGGCCCAAGGTAAAAAAAGGTCACTCATTGCCTTCCCATCTAATTCCACTTAGTAGCTTACAGGTCTACAAAAAGTTTTACTTTTTTTTTTATTTTTTTTTTTTTACATATTATGGCTTTAAAGGAGTCCATATTTGACCTACTGAACATATTTTTGGCACAAAGGTAAAAAAAAGGTCACTCATTGACATCCCTTCTGATTCCAATAAGTAGCTAAAAGGTCAACAAAAGGTTTCAATTCTTTTTTCTTTTTTTTCAAACATATTAAAACTTTACAAGAAGTCCATATTTGACCTACTGAACATATTTTTGTCCCAACGGTCAAAAAGTCACTTATTGACTTCCCTTCTTGTTCCAATTAGTAGCTAAAAGGTCTACAAAAGGTTTAAATTTTTATTTATTTATTTTTTATTTTTTATTTTTTACATATTACGGCAGTACAAGAAGTCCATATTTGACCTACTGAACAAGTTTTTGTCCCTAAGGTCAAAAAGTCAATAATTGACTTTCCTTCGGGTTCCAATAAGTAGCTAAAAGGTCTACAAAAGGTTAAAAAAATATATATATTTTTACATATTATGGCTTTACAAGAAGTCCATATTTGACCTACTGAACATATTTTTGTCCCAACGGTCAAAAAGTCACTCATTGACTTCACTTCTGGTTCCAATTAGTAGCTAAAAGGTCTACAAAAGGTTTAAATTTTTATTTTATTTTTTTTTATTTTTTTTTTACATATTACGGCAGTACAAGAAGTCCATATTTGACCTACTGAACAAGTTTTTGTCCCTAAGGTCAAAAAGTCAATAATTGACTTTCCTTCTGGTTCCGATAAGTAGCTAAAAGGTCTACAAAAGGTTAAAAAATATATATATATTTTTACATATTATGGCTTTACAAGAAGTCCATATTTGACCTACTGAACAAGTTTTTGTCCCAAAGGTCAAAAAGTTACTCATTGACTTTCCTTCTGGTTCCAATTAGTAGCTAAAAGGTCTACAAAAGGTTTGAATTTTTTTTTTTTTTTTTTTTTTTTACATATTATGGCTGTACAGAAGTCCATATTTGACCTACTGAACAAATTTTTGTCCCAAAGGTCAAAAAGTCACTCATTGACTTTCCTTCTGGTTCCAATTAGTAGCTAAAAGGTCTACAAAAGGTTTAAATTTTTATTTTATTTATTTATTTTTTATTTTTTTACATATTACTGCAGTACAAGAAGTCCATATTTGACCTACTGAACAAGTTTTTGTCCCTAAGGTCAAAAAGTCAAGAATTGACTTTCCTTCTTGTTCCAATAAGTAGCTAAAAGGTCTACAAAAGGTTAAAAAAAATATATATTTTTACATATTATGGCTTTACAAGGAGTCAATATTTGACCTACTGAACAAGTTTTTGTCCCAAAGGTCAAAAAGTCACTCATTGACTTTCCTTCTGGTTCCAATTAGTAGCTAAAAGGTCTACAAAAGGTTTGAATTTTTTTTTTTTTTACATATTATGGCTGTACAGAAGTCCATATTTGACCTACTGAACAAATTTTTGTCCCAAAGGTCAAAAAGTCATTCATTGACTTTCCTTCTGGTTCCAATTAGTAGCTAAAAGGTCTACAAAAGGTTTAAATTTTTATTTTATTTTATTTATTATTAATTTTTTTTACATATTACGGCAGTACAAGAAGTCCATATTTGACCTACTGAACAAGTTTTTGTCCCTAAGGTCAAAAAGTCAATAATTGACTTTCCTTCTGGTTCCAATTAGTAGATAAAATGTCTACAAAAGGTTTTAATTTTTTTTTTTTTTTTTTTTTTTTTTTTTTACATATTATGGCTGTTCAAAAGTCCATATTTGACCTACTGAACAAATTTTTGTCCCAAAGGTCAAAAAGTCACTCATTGACTTTGCTTCTGGATCCAATTAGTAGCTAAAAGGTCTACAAAAGGTTTGAATTTTTTTTTTTACATATTATGGCTGTACAGAAGTCCATATTTGACCTTCTGAAAATATTTTTGGCCCAAAGGTAAAAAAAGATCACTCATTGTCTTCCCTTCTGATTCCAAAAAGTAGCTTACAGGTCTACAAAAGGTTTTTTATGTTTTTTTATTTATTTATTTTACATATTATGGCTGTACAGAAGTCCATATTTGACCTACTGAACAAATTATTGGCCCAAAGGTAAAAAAAGGTCACTCATTGCCTTCCCATCTAATTCCACTTAGTAGCTTACAGGTCTACAAAAAGTTTTACTTTTTTTTTTTTTTTTTTTTTTTTTTACATATTATGGCTTTAAAGGAGTCCATATTTGACCTACTGAACATATTTTTGGCACAAAGGTAAAAAAAAGGTCACTCATTGACATCCCTTCTGATTCCAATAAGTAGCTAAAAGGTCAACAAAAGGTTTCATTTCTTTTTTCTTTTTTTCAAACATATTATAACTTTACAAGAAGTCCATATTTGACCTACTGAACATATTTTTGTCCCAATGGTCAAAAAGTCACTAATTGACTTCCCTTCTGGTTCCAATTAGTAGCTAAAAGGTCTACAAAAGGTTTAAATTTTTATTTTATTTATTTATTTATTTATTTATTTTTTTACATATTACGGCAGTACAAGAAGTCCATATTTGACCTACTGAACAAGTTTTTGTCCCTAAGGTCAAAAAGTCAATAATTGACTTTCCTTCTGGTTCCAATAAGTAGCTAAAAGGTCTACAAAAGGTTAAAAAATATATATATATTTTTACATATTATGGCTTTACAAGAAGTCCATATTTGACCTACTGAACAAGTTTTTGTCCCAAAGGTCAAAAAGTTACTCATTGACTTTCCTTCTGGTTCCAATTAGTAGCTAAAAGGTCTACAAAAGGTTTGAATTTTTTTTTTTTTTTTTTTTTTTTTACATATTATGGCTGTACAGAAGTCCATATTTGACCTACTGAACAAATTTTTGTCCCAACGGTCAAAAAGTCACTCATTGACTTCCCTTCTGGTTCCAATTAGTAGCTAAAAGGTCTACAAAAGGTTTAAATTTTTATTTTATTTATTTTATTTTATTTTTTTTACATATTACGGCAGTACAAGAAGTCCATATTTGACCTACTGAACAAGTTTTTGTCCCTAAGGTCAAAAAGTCAATAATTGACTTTCCTTCTGGTTCCAATAAGTAGCTAAAAGGTCTACAAAAGGTTAAAAAATATATATATATGAAGAGCTCTTTTCCAAAACGCGATAAACGCCATTTTTAAAAAAATGAGTTTATCATGTCATTTTGCTGTGTACTGAACCTATTCACTGCTCCATCAACATTTCATGCCAAATCGCTATATTTCCTTGTTTAAAATGTACTGCAAGATGCAGTTTCTTTCCAAAGTGCGATAAACCCCAAACCTATTTTTAGCCAAAACACGATATATCCTCTCGACGAATCAGAATTCGATGAGCGTACTACGTAATCCAACAGGGCGGCACTCTGAACAGCTGTTTGTTTACGTTCAATCATCATAAAAATGAGTGCTTTAAACTCTGATAACACTTTTGATGGCCTTGATGAGCAAGTGAGACCTACACCTGGGGGTAGAAAACGCCGACTGGACAAAGAAAATCACAAAAAAAAAAAAAAAAAAAAGAAGTTTCGCACTCAGGTAGCGCGTTGATAACAACAGTGGGATATCAACACAAAGCTGCTGCCAAAGGTTTCTGTCAGGCCGAGAGGCTGTCGCCGGACGATCTGAGGATAAATTTCAATTATTTTTATGAAAAACCAAACAAGGTTGAACAGGATCACGCCATACTTCATCTCATGGACATCACGCAAGTCACAAGGAAGCGTCCGATAGTCCAGGACCATAAGCACGCTAGCATTCGCACGCATTCACTCACACACACACACACACACTCACACACACACACTCGCATTCACTCACACACACACACGCATACTCTCACTCACTCACACACACACACACACACACACGCATTCACTCACTCACACACACACTCGCATTCACTCACGCTCACTCTCACACACACACTATGTGATTTAAAAAAATGTATAGCAGACAATGGTCCTACTGTTTTACAGGTTAGACACTTTACTGTATGCACTATTAAATGCATTGTTGATGTTATATGTTTTATATTTAGATGTATATTATATGTTTTATATTTATATTGAATATGTATTACTAAATAACTTATTGAATATTGTTATCATTATAATCAATAATTTATATTAATTTATGAGTCCCTGATTATATGTTGCATGTTCTCTTGTTGTTGTTTAAAAAAAAAAAGACAACTAACTTTTAACTTTGAATTTATCATCAACAATATTGTTGTTTGATTTAATAATCATTGTTCAACATGTTCAGACTGAACCAAAAAAACATTTTAACAGGATAAATATAATATTCACAAAATGTGTGGGTCTAGGTAAAAAAAACTATTTTCCTGAAAACTATTGAAATGGATTTATAGCGTTTTGGAAAAGAGCTCCTCATATTTTTACATATTATGGCTTTACAAGAAGTCCATATTTGACCTACTGAACAAGTTTTTGTCCCAAAGGTCAAAAAGTTACTCATTGACTTTCCTTCTGGTTCCAATTAGTAGCTAAAAGGTCTACAAAAGGTTTGAATTTTTTTTTTTTTTTTTTACATATTATGGCTGTACAGAAGTCCATATTTGACCTACTGAACAAATTTTTGTCCCAAAGGTCAAAAAGTCACTCATTGACTTTCCTTCTGGTTCCAATTAGTAGCTAAAAGGTCTACAAAAGGTTTAAATTTTTTTTTTTTTTTTTTTTTTTTTTTTTTTTACATATTACGGCAGTACAAGAAGTCCAATATTTGACCTACTGAACAAGTTTTTGTCCCTAAGGTCAAAAAGTCAATAATTGACTTTCCTTCTGGTTCCAATTAGTAGATAAAGTGTCTACAAAAGGTTTTAATTTTTTTTTTTTTTTTTTTTTTTTTACATATTATGGCTGTTCAAAAGTCCATATTTGACCTACTGAACAAATTTTTGTCCCAAAGGTCAAAAAGTCACTCATTGACTTTGCTTCTGGTTCCAATTAGTAGCTAAAAGGTCTACAAAATGTTTTAATTTTTTTTTTTTTTTTTTTTTTAATATTATGGCTGTAAAGAAGTCCATATTTGACCTTCTGAAAATATTTTTGTCCCAAAGGTAAAAAAAAAGTCACTCATTGTCTTCCCTTCTGATTCCAAAAAGTAGCTTACAGGTCTACAAAAGGTTTTTTAAAGATAGAGGGTCACTTTTCCAACTCTGACCCTCGACGCATGTGGCAGGGCATTCAGGCCATCAGTGACTACAAACCCCCCCACTCCACCCCCGCAGCCACTGATGTCAACTTCCTGAACGAGCTAAATTACTTTTATGCTCGTTTTGAAAGAGACAACAGAGAAACTGCCACCAAGCTCAAACCCTCAGCTGACCACCCACCAATCACACTCTCCTCCACAGATGTCTGCAAGTCACTGAGCCGGATCAGCGCGCACAAGGCTGCTGGACCAGACAACATCCCTGGACGTGTGCTCAGGGCATGTGCGGAGCAGCTCGCTGGGGTTTTTACAGACATTTTCAACCTGTCTCTTGCCCAAGCAGCTGTACCGACATGCTTTAAACGCACTTCCATTGTGCCAGTGCCGAAAAGCTCTAGCCCGAGGTGCCCTAATGACTACCGCCCCGTAGCACTCACACCCATCGTTATGAAGTGCTTTGAGCGGCTGGTCCTGGAGCACCTAAAAGACTCTCTACCATCCACATTGGACTCACACCAGTTTGCCTATCGTAGCAATAGGAGCACAGAGGATGCCGTTTCCATGGCACTCCACTCTGTGCTCACTCACCTGGACAAAAAAAACACTTACGCACGTATGCTGTTTGTTGACTTCAGCTCAGCATTCAACACTGTCATCCCATCCAAGTTAATTGCCAAACTTGGAGACCTGGGCATCAACACTTCAATGTGTAACTGGATTTTGGACTTCCTAACTGACAGACCCCAGAATGTTCGATCAGGATCCACCTGCTCCACGTCCATCACACTCAACACTGGCATACCACAGGGCTGTGTGCTAAGTCCGTTTCTCTACTCCCTCTTCACCTCTGACTGCAAGCCTGTGTATGGATCTAATTCCATCGTCAAGTTTGCGGACGACACTACGGTGATTGGGCTCATCAGCAACAACGATGAGACTGCCTACAGGGAAGAGATCCAGCACCTGGCCACATGGTGCGCTGATAATAACCTGCTCCTCAACACCACCAAAACGAAGGAGCTCATCGTGGACTTCAGGAAAGAGTCAAGAGGCACACACGACACCATCCACATCAATGGAATGGCTGTTGAGCGTGTCTACAGTTTCAAGTTCCTGGGGACCCACATCTCGGCGGACATGTCGTGGACGACCAACACCTCCAGCCTGGTCAAGAAGGCTCACCAGCGCCCCTTCTTCCTGAGGACACTGAGGAAGAATCAGCTCTCCTCGGCTATCCTGGTGAACTTCTATCGCTGCGCAATAGAAAGCATCCTGACCAACTGTGTCGCAGTATGGTATGGGAGCTGCTCTGTTGCGGAGCGCAAGGCACTGCAGCGGGTGGTGAAAACTGCCCAGCGCATCACAGGGACTCCACTGCCTGCCATCGAGCACATACAGAGGAAACGCTGCCTGCATCGAGCTCGCAGCATCCTCAAGGACTCCTCTCACCCAGCCCACAGACTGTTTTCTCTCCTGCCCTCCGGCAGGCGTTTCAGGATCCACCGGACCAGGACCAGCAGACTAAAGAACAGTTTTTTCCCCAGAGCTGTCTCTTTATTGAACTCAAACTCCCGTTGATCCACTTCCCTCATAAACTGCTAACTCTCCTACCTCACATCTGCCTTCACTTTGTTATTTGCACTACCGACTGTTTATCACAGTAACAACTGTTTACATATGCATCTTGCACTGCCATATCTTAACTGGATTATGCTCATTTGCACTGCCGACTGTATTTATAGTACCAATGTTTACATTTGCATTTTGCACCGTACTTCTAACTGTAATATACAACCACTTTCCACTGCACTTTACACTTTTTTTTTTTTCCAGATAGCTCTGTCCATAATTTCTTGCACTACCCTAATCCACTGCTATATTCCTCATATTAGCCTAACATATTATTGTATACCTCTATCTGTAAAATTCTGTTTATAGTAATAGCCATCTGTATATTATATTCATAGTACATATTCCCCTGTAAATTCTGTTTATAGTAATAGCCATCTGTATATTTATTCACTGTACATATTCACCTGTAAATTCAGTTCTGTTTATAGTAAGACAACTCTCTATTTATACATATTTATTTATATTCAGTACATATCCATGTCCTGCACTTACGCATCCATTGTATATCCTGCACTTGCTGCTATTGCACTTCTGGTTAGACCTAAACTGCATTTCGTTGCCTTGTACTTGTACTTGTGTAATGACAATAAAGTTGAATCTAATCTAATCTAATCTTTATGTTTTTTTATTTATTTATTTTACATATTATGGCTGTACAGAAGTCCATATTTGACCTACTGAACAAATTTTTGGCCCAAAGGTAAAAAAAGGTCACTCATTGCCTTCCCATCTAATTCCACTTAGTAGCTTACAGGTCTACAAAAAGTTTTACTTTTTTTTTTTTTTTTTTTTTTTTTTACATATTATGGCTTTAAAGAAGTCCATATTTGACCTACTGAACATATTTTTGGCACAAAGGTAAAAAAAAGGTCACTCATTGACATCCCTTCTGATTCCAATAAGTAGCTAAAAGGTCAACAAAAGGTTTCAATTCTTTTTTCTTTTTTTTCAAACATATTAAAACTTTACAAGAAGTCCATATTTGACCTACTGAACATATTTTTGTCCCAACGGTCAAAAAGTCACTCATTGACTTCCCTTCTGGTTCCAATTAGTAGCTAAAAGGTCTACAAAAGGTTTACATTTTTATTTTATTTTTTATTTTTTTATTTTTTTTACATATTACGGCAGTACAAGAAGTCCATATTTGACCTACTGAACAAGTTTTGGTCCCTAAGGTCAAAAAGTCAATAATTGACTTTCCTTCGGGTTCCAATAAGTAGCTAAAAGGTCTTCAAAAGGTTAAAAAAATATATATATTTTTACATATTATGGCTTTACAAGAAGTCCATATTTGACCTACTGAACAAGTTTTTGTCCCAAAGGTCAAAAAGTTACTCATTGACTTTCCTTCTGGTTCCAATTAGTAGCTAAAAGGTCTACAAAAGGTTTGAATTTTTTTTTTTTTTTTTTTTTTTTTTACATATTATGGCTGTACAGAAGTCCATATTTGACCTACTGAACATATTTTTGGCCCAAAGGTTAAAAAAAAGGTCACTCATTGACATCCCTTCTAATTCCAATAAGTAGCTAAAAGGTCAACAAAAGGTTTCAATTCTTTTTTCTTTTCTTTCAAACATATTATGGCTGTACAAGAAGTCCATATTTGACCCACTGAACAAGTTTTTGTCCCAAAGGTCAAAAAGTCACTCATTGACTTTCCTTCTGGTTCCAATTAGTAGCTAAAAGGTCTACAAAAGGATTGAATTTTTATTTTTTATTTTTTTACATATTATGGCTGTACAGAAGACCATATTTGACCTACTGAACATATTTTTGGCCCAAAGGTAAAAAAAAGGTCACTCATTGACATCCCTTCTGATTCCAATAAGTAGCTAAAAGGTCAACAAAAGGTTTCAATTCTTTTTTCTTTTCTTTCAAACATATTATGGCTGTACAAGAAGTCCATATTTGACCTACTGAACATATTTTTAGTCCAAGATTCCATAAATACTAATTTACTATACAGACTCATTGAATTCCCTTCTTATTCCTATTACTAGCCAAAGGTTCCACAAAAGGTTTAAAAGTTTGTTTTACATGTTATGGATGTACAGAAGTCTATATTTGACCTTCTGAATATATTCTTGGCCTAAAGGTCAAAAAAGTCACTCATTGACTTCCCTTCTGATTCCAATTAGTAGCGAAAAGGTCCATAGAGGTTTTAATTTGTTTAAGTTTTTTTTTTTTTTTTTACATGTTATGGCTGTACAGAAGTCCATATTTGAGCTACTGAACAAATTTTTGTCCCAAACGTCAAAAAGTCACTCACTCATTGACTTCCCTTCTGATTCCAATTAGTAGCTAAAAGGTCCATAGAAGGTTTTATTTTGTTTGATTTTTTTTTTTTTTTACATGTTATGGCTGTACAGAAGTCCATATTTGACCTACTGAACAAATTTTTGTCCCAAAGGTCAAAAAGTCACTCTTTGACTTTCCTTCTGGTACCGATAAGTAATAAAAAATTCTACAAAAGGTTAAATTTTTTTTCTTTTTCTTTTTACATATTATGGCTGTACAAAGTCCATATTTGACCTACTGAACAAATTTTTGTCCCAAAGGTCAAAAAGTCACTCACTCATTGACTTCCCTTCTGATTCCAATAAGTAGCTTAAAGGTCTAAAAAAGGTTTGAATATTTTATTTTTATTTTTTATTTTTTATTTTTTATTTATTTTTTTACACATTATGGCTGTACAAGAAGTCCATATTTGACCTGCTGAACAATTTTTTGTCCCAAAGGTCAAAAAGTCTCTCATTGACTTTCCTTCCTGTTTCAATTATAGCTAAAAGGTCTACAAATGGTTTTAATGAAAAATGTATTTATTTATTTATTTATTTTTTTACATATTATGGCTGTACAAGAAGTCCATATTTGACCTACTGAACATGTTTTTGGACTAAGAGTCCATAGACACTAATTCACTATACATACTTATAGACTTCCCTTCAGATTCCAATAAGTAGCTTATAGGTCTAAAAAAGGTTTTACAATTTTATTTTTTTATTTTTTTTTTTTTTTTACATATTATGGCTGTACAAGAAGTCCATATTTGACCTACTGAACATTTTTTTGGACTAAGAGTCCATACACACTAATTCATTATACATACTTATAGACTTCCTTTCTGATTCCAATTACCAGCCAAAAGTCCCACAACAGGTTTAAAAGTTTGTTTTACATGTTATGGATGTACAGAAGTCTATATTTGACCTTCTGAATATATTCTTGGCCCAACAGTAAAAAAGTCACTCATTGACTTTCCTTCTGATACCAATTAGTAGCTAAAAGTTCGACAAAAGGTTTTAATTATTATTACTATTTTTTTTTTTTTTACAGATTATGGATGTACAGATGTCCATATTTGACCTTCTGAACATATTTTTGGCCCAAAGGTAAGAAAAGGTCACTCATTGTCTTCCCTTCTGATGCCAAAAAGTAGCTTACAGGTCTACAAAAGGTTTTTATTTATTTTTTTATTTTTTTTTTTTACATATTATGGCTGTACAGAAGTCCATTTTTGACCTACTGAAAATTTTTTTTGCCCAAAGGTAAAAAAAAGATCACTCATTGCCTTCCCATCTGATTCCACTTAGTAGCTTACAGGTCTACAAAAAGTTTTACATTTTTTTTTATTTTTTTTTTATTTATTTTTTTTACATATTATGGCTGTACAGAAGTCCATATTTGACCTACTGAACAAATTTTTGTCCCAACGGTCAAAAAGTCACTCATTGACTTCCCTTCTGGTTCCAATTAGTAGCTAAAAGGTCTACAAAAGGTTTACATTTTTATTTTATTTTTTTTACATATTACGGCAGTACAAGAAGTCCATATTTGACCTACTGAACAAGTTTTTGTCCCTAAGGTCAAAAAGTCAATAATTGACTTTCCTTCTGGTTCCAATAAGTAGCTAAAAGGTCTACAAAAGGTTAAAAATATATATATATTTTTACATATTATGGCTTTACAAGAAGTCCATATTTGACCTACTTAACAAGTTTTTGTCCCAAAGGTCAAAAAGTCACTCATTGACTTTCCTTCTGGTTCCAATTAGTAGCTAAAAGGTGTACAAAAGGTTAGATTTTTTTTTTTTTTTTTTTTTACATATTATGGCTGTACAGAAGTCCATTTTTGACCTACTGAACAAATTTTTGTCCCAAAGGTCAAAAAGTCACTCATTGACTTTCCTTCTGGCTCCAATTAGTAGCTAAAAGGTCTACAAAAGGTTAAAAAATTTTTTTTTTTTTTTTTACATATTACGGCAGTACAAGAAGTCCATATTTGACCTACTGAACAAGTTTTTTTCCCTAAGGTCAAAAAGTCAATAATTGACTTTCCTTCTGGTTCCAATTAGTAGATAAAATGTCTACAAAAGGTTTTAATTTTTTTTTCTTTTTTTTTTTTTTTTTACATATTATGGCTGTTCAAAAGTCCATATTTGACCTACTGAACAAATTTTTGTCCCAAAGGTCAAAAAGTCACTCATTGACTTTGCTTCTGGTTCCAATTAGTAGCTAAAAGGTCTACAAAAGGTTTGAATATTTAGATTTTTTTTTTTTACATATTATGGCTGTACAGAAGTCCATATTTGACCTTCTGAAAATATTTTTGGCCCAAAGGTAAAAAAAGTTCCCTTTCGTTCAGTCACTACGACGTAACGTTAGTGACTAACGAATGGGGGTTTCGCTTAGAAGCCTATCAACTTCGAGTTTTGAGAAAACGCCCAATGGCGTGCCAATGCCATGGGGCATGCGGAATTTGCATACGTAACTCCGCCTCACCGCGTGAGTATATAAGGAAGTACGAGGCAATATCGCATTATGTTCTGCTTTCGGAGCCAAGAGAACCTACCTCTTCACTCCTACAGCCTTCTGAGACTCTGTCAGCTTCTTCGAGACGAGCAGCTTTCCAGTCGGTGTTGGTGTAACGGCGCGTTCCAGTGATCGCATACTTCCTGCCTGCTGATCTGCGCAGTGGTCCGTTTGACAGCTGGTGTGTGTTTCCCTGGGCGCTTCGGCATCGACTGCGAGGCTTTCCTCTCACAAAAAGAGCTTGCGCGTGGCACGTCTTTTTCAAGACGGTTCGCCCGTGCACTTCCGGGTGCGATCGATTTTCCGCTGCTGTCTATGGGCGCATTCACTGCTCGAGCGTGTTTGGGCTTCAGCACGTTCGGGCAGTGTTTGCGGATGTGTCACGTTTCCATTGCGGGGGCGTGACCATCGCGATGTCGCGGTCGAGACTCAATGATCTCCGTGAGGAGAGAGAGTCCCCTCTGCCACACCCCAATCTACCGTCCCCGAGTGAGATGGTACTTTGGCTGGTGGCCAGGGTGACCTGAGGGCGGTGCTGTGGTATTAAGAACCCCGACGTTCATTCCTCGGGCCACGCCCCCCTCTTATACATCGCTCCCGCGAGTGTTGGATTGAATCTACGGCCCGTCTCTGACGCCCGTTCGTTCAGTTCACGCTCCGGATAGCAGTGAGATGTCGATCGCCGCATCCCAAGGTGGGCTGGAGTCCTTTTGGGGATGACGATTAGGTTGTGCTCCGCCTCCGGGTGTGTCAGCACTGCCTGATCTGACCTAAAGTTGACAGCCATGTTATCTCGGGCAGCCGCGAGTCTCGCGCTGGTGTGGAACTCCGCCCAGTCGTGGGTGCTCGTGGTTGCGCGATTGGTTTTTGGGGGCGGCACCCGACAGCTGTTGGGCCCCGCCCCCAATGCCTTTCGCTCCCGGGGTGCATGAGGAGATCACGCGGTCCCGGAAGTCCCCGTGCTTCCCGTGACCGTTTGGTGGCCTCCTCCGCCTTCTCTGCCCTTGATGGGGCCGCGGCCTAGGGTACACTGGGGCCCCCTCCCCCCCCACTGTTGAACTCTCTGTTGCGCACTACGGTGTCCACAGGGGGCTTTGACGTGGCGTGGTGTGGCTGTCCTAAGCACCCTCCCAAAGCCTGTGGGCTCGTCTACTTCGGTGGCGTGGTCCCGCAGAGCTACGGGCAGGCCGCCGCCCCTTTGCACATGCACAAGGGTGGAGCCGACCCAGGGCTCTTCATTGAGCTGCGTGCCGCAACTGACCCCGCCCCCGGGCGGTGAAGGTGGCCACACGCTCCCTGGGTCGGGCGATGTCCACAGCTGTGGTCCGGGAGAACACCTGGCCTTACCTGGTGATGTGGAGGACGTTGAGCGAGCCCGCCTCCTCAAACTCACCCATATCCCAGGCTGGCCTCTTCGGCGGCGCGGCTGAGAACTGCGCCCAACAGTTCTCGGCCGCCCCAGAGCAGACTGAGGCTGTAACACGTACTGCCCCGGCGGCCAGCTGCTGCACCAGCCGCCGGCTCAGTCGCCTCAGTCCGCTCGCCGCCGAGGGCGCCCTCCCTCTTCCCGCCCGGCCCCAGCAGCAGCCTTCACCTGGGCCGCGCCGTGGAGGTGGTTGAGGATGTCGCCCAGTCCGCTCCCCAGACTGGTTAAACGCCAGGCTGGAGGTGGACAACTCAGAGATGGGTTCCAGTTCTTCCCAGGGGATGGTAGCAGGGCCTCTCCTTCCCCCGGTGGAGGGCCGGGGGAAAATCCTTCCGCTGCTGGCCCCCGGGCTAGCGGCGCTTGGGAAGAACTCATGTTCCTGTCTCTGGGGACCCAGAGACCGGTGATGACGGTGCGCGCCACCTTCGGGTCTCGCCACTCTCGTCCCTCTCTGTCGCCAGCCCCCTGGCAGAGCAGACCCCAGTGGAACGCGAGTCCTTCCCTGGTCTCCTCTGTCAGGGCGCAGCCGTTAACCGTGCTCCGACCCCGGGACGCCCAACAGCCTCCCTTGTCCGCGCCGGTAACGCTGCCTCGCTGCCCCACCCAGGGTACGTCTGTCGTCCGTATGACCCCGTTGGTGCAGTCTCTGGAGGCCTGGCTTCAGCTTCCGGGGCTGTCCCGCTGGGTTGCCCGGACCATCAGGCTCGGCTACGCGATTCAGTTCGCGCAGGCTCCTCCCCGCTACAGGGGAGTCCGCTATACCGTGACCGGGGCCCATGCCCCCGTCATGCGTGCGGAGATTGCCACTCTACTGGCGAAGGGTGCGATCGAGCCTGTCCCTCCGGCCGAGATGAGGTCGGGGTTCTACAGCCCCTACTTCATTGTACCCAAGGAAACCGGTGGGTTACGACCAATCCTGGACCTTCGCATCTTGAACCGATCCCTTCACCGGCTTCCGTTCAAGATGTTGACTGCGAAACGCCTTTTCGAATGCGTTCGTCCGTACGATTGGTTTGCAGCGATCGACCTGAAGGACGCCTACTTCCATGTCTCCATCCTTCCTCGACACAGACCGTTCCTACGGTTTGCTTTCGAGGGGCGGGCATACCAGTACGCGGTTCTCCCATTCGGGTTATCTCTGTCCCCTCGCGTCTTCACGAAGATCGCCGAGGCAGCCCTTGCGCCCCTTCGGCAGCACGGGGTCCGCATCCTGAACTACCTCGACGACTGGCTCATACTGGGCCACTCTCGAGAGCAGGTTTGCGGACACAGAGATCTGGCTCTCCACCACTTAGCCCGTCTGGGCCTTCGGGTCAACTGGGAAAAGAGCAAACTTTGCCCCGTGCAGAGGATCTCTTTTCTCGGTATGGAGATCGACTCGGTCGCCATGTACGTGCAGCTTTCGAGCGAGCGCGCGCTGTCTCTGCTGACTTGCCTCCGACAAATCGAGAGCAAGAGTGCGGTTCCACTGAAACTATTTCAGAGGCTCCTGGGGCATATGGCATCTGCAGCCGCGGTGACGCCGCTCGGATTGCTTCATATGAGACCGCTTCAGCACTGGCTTCGCGATCGAGTCCCGAGATGGGCATGGCAGTCTGGCACGCTCCGGGTCCAAGTGACTCGGGCCTGCTTACAGACACTCACCCCGTGGTCGAACCTCAGTTTTCTACGGGCCGGTGTGCCCTTAGAACGAGTTTCCAGGCATGTTGTCGTATCGACGGATGCCTCTGCCACGGGCTGGGGTGCCATGTGCAATGGACAAGCAGCCGCGGGCTCCTGGACAGGACCCCAGCGCCTTCTGCATGTCAATTGCCTCGAGTTGCTGGCAGTACGGTTCGCCCTGCACCGCTTCCGAGCGTTGCTGAAGGGCCAACATGTGCTTGTCCGGACAGACAACACGGCCGTAGTAGCGTACATCAACCACCAGGGCGGTCTACGCTCCCGCCGTATGTCTCAACTCGCCCGCCATCTCATCCCATGGAGTCAGAAGCGCCTGAGGTCCCTTCGTGCTGTCCATATTCCGGGAGTCCTAAACCACGCAGCCGACGAGCTCTCGCGATTTCAGCCTCTCCCGGGAGAATGGAGACTCCATCCCCGGACGGTTCAGCTGATTTGGGAACAGTTCGGCGACGCACAGGTAGATCTGTTTGCCTCCCACGACTCTTCCCACTGCAGCCTGTATTATTCCCTGACCGAGGGCACGCTCGGCACGGATGCACTGGCGCACAGCTGGCCGCGGGGCCTACGCAAATATGCGTTCCCCCCAGTGAGCCTACTCGCACAGCTTCTGTGCAAGATCAGGGAGGACAAGGAGCAGGTCCTTTTGGTCGCCCCGTACTGGCACGGCCGGACCTGGTTCCCCGAACTCATACTCCTTGCAACAGCCCCTCCCTGGCCTATTCCTCTGAGACCGGACCTCCTTACTCAGAGACGGGGCACCCATTGGCACCCGCGTCCCGACCTTTGGAGCCTCCACGTGTGGCTCCTAGACGGGACGCGGCAGGTTTGAGTGGCCTACCACCTACGGTGGTCGCCACCATCACTTCCGCTAGGGCAGAGTCCACTCGGCATGCCTATGCGTTGAAGTGGAACCTCTTCGTCACCTGGTGCTCTTCCCGCCAAGAAGACCCCTGGAAATGCCCGATCGGGTCCGTGCTTGAGTTTCTCCAAGAGGGGCTGGAGCGAAGGCTGTCTCCCTCCACCCTCAAGGTATATGTGGCCGCAATATCTGCCCACCACGATCTCTTGGAGAACAAAAAGGTAAGTCAGCACGACCTGGTCATCAGGTTTCTGAGGGGAGCTAGGAGACTGAATCCTCCTCGCTCTCCTCTCGTACCCTCTTGGGACCTCGCAGTAGTGTTAACTGCTCTGCTGAGGACCTCCCTTTGAGCCTTTGCGGTCGGTTGATATTAAGTTTCTGTCTATGAAGACGGCTCTGCTGACCGCATTGGCCTCAGTCAAGAGGGTCGGGGACCTGCAGGCATTTTCGGTTGACGAAGCGTGCCTGGAATTTGGGCCGGCTAACTCTCACGTGATCCTGAGACCCCGGCCTGGATATGTGCCCAAGGTTCCCACCACTCCGTTTAAGGACCAGGTGGTGAACCTGCAAGCGCTGCCTTTGGAGGAGGCAGACCCAGCCTTGGCATTGCTCTGTCCAGTACGCGCCCTCCGCGCCTACGTGGACATGACGCAGTGTTTCAGGACCTCAGACCAGCTCTTTGTCTGTTATGGTGGAGAGCAGAAGGGAAGTGCTCTCTCAAAGCAAAGGCTGTCTCACTGGATAGTGGACACCATTGCGTTGGCTTACCAGCAGCAAGGCCGACCATGTCCCCTTGGTGTGAGGGCACACTCCACCCGGAGTGTTGCCTCCTCTTGGGCTCTAGCGCATGGCGCCTCGCTAGCAGACATCTGCAGAGCTGCAGGCTGGGCGACACCCAACACATTCGCCAGATTCTACAATCTCCGAGTGGAGCCAGTGTCCGACTATGTACTCGCCCCCCCGAGGGGCCGGTAATGGACCAGGCTCAGGTGTCTTCGCTTGCTCGCCACTCCACTCCTCGGACTGGATACGTGCGATATCTCCTCAGGTGAGCTCCCCGAGAGCCCTGAGCTCCTCCAGCACTGTCGACGCCGACATCAGTTCAGTCTGCCCTTTCGAGCCCAGACCCTCATGTCCGGCCAGGTGCCCCATGTGCATGGTTCCCTCCGGCGACCCCCACATGTGTATTTCACCGTAAGTCTCCGCAGTGAGCGGGTTTCTTCCCTTGGCGTGTCCCCGCCACCCCTAGGGTTAAAAATCCACCTTCGGCTGGTACCCTAGAGATCTTCCATATGCAGCCCCTAACGGCTCATATGTGTCTCTTAAGTCCTCCCCACGGGTAGGCATTTTGGCATTCCCTCACTGGGATATGCTTCCCAGTGTACCTTGGTATTCCTGTGTTAAGTGGGAGTCCTTCGTCCGTATTAGTCTTACGACAGGGAACTCACACTTACGCAGGGTGCTGGAAGACAGCTGAGTGGCGGGATTATATTGGGACCCCCATTCGTTAGTCACTAACGTTACGTCGTAGTGACTGAACGAAAGGGAACGTCTCGGTTACGGATGTAACCCTCGTTCCCTGAGGAGGGAACGGAGACGTAACGTCCCCTTGCCACATCAGCTGTGCTACCTGGAACGCAGGAGTTCAGTCTTGGCTCCTCAAGCAGGTAACATAATGCGATATTGCCTCGTACTTCCTTATATACTCACGCGGTGAGGCGGAGTTACGTATGCAAATTCCGCATGCCCCATGGCATTGGCACGCCATTGGGCGTTTTCTCAAAACTCGAAGTTGATAGGCTTCTAAGCGAAACCCCCATTCGTTAGTCACTAACGTTACGTCTCCGTTCCCTCCTCAGGGAACGAGGGTTACATCCGTAACCGAGACGGTCACTCATTGTCTTCCCTTCTGATTCCAAAAAGTTGCTTACACGTCTACAAAAGGTTTTTTATGTTTTTTTATTTATTTATTTTACATATTATGGCTGTACAGAAGTCCATATTTGACCTACTGAACAAATTTTTGGCCCAAAGGTAAAAAAGGTCACTCATTGCCTTCCCATCTAATTCCACTTAGTAGCTTACAGGTCTACAAAAAGTTTTACTTTTTTTTTTTTTTTTTTTTTTTTACATATTATGGCTTTAAAGAAGTCCTTTTTTGACCTACTGAACATATTTTTGGCACAAAGGTAAAAAAAAGGTCACTCATTGACATCCTTTCTGATTCCAATAAGTAGCTAAAAGGTCAACAAAAGGTTTCAATTCTTTTTTCTTTTTTTTCAAACATATTATAACTTTACAAGAAGTCCATATTTGACCTACTGAACATATTTTTAGTCCAAGATTCCATAAACACTAATTTACTATCAGTGTTGGTCAAGTTACTTGGAGATAGTAATTAGTTACTGATTACTTCTCCAAGAAAGTAATCCAGTTACTTTACTGATTACTTATTTTCAAAAGTAATTAATTACTTTACTAGTTACTTTACTAAGTTATTTTTCAAAACATGATGCACGACCTGAATACGGTATAAAGCAATAGACATTTCAGCCTAATACTATTCTTTCTGCATATTCCATCATCTTAAATTGAATCAAATGAAACATCCATTTTTTAAACTTGTTTTATTAGTTTCAATATTTAAACTTTATGCATATTGCATCAAGCAAAAATTAAATTAAATGCAACAGTCTCAGACTTGAAGAAAATTGTTGAACATTTAAACCTATTTTCTGCACATTCCACCATATTTTAATGAAATAAAGTCCTTCTTCTGTTAACTTATATTTCTGCATAAAAAATAAACACATTTTTTTTTGTAAAATCCTTCCTTAGATGTAAATAAAATACAGCAATAAAATAATTAAAATGAAAGTCTCTCCTGACTGTATTACAAATTATTAACATTCACATCTTTTAACAGTAAAGTGCAGAGAGGACTAAAAATGAGTTTACCAAAACAGAAAATACTGTTGCATGCCACATTTAGGCTGTTAGTCCAGTCTCATTTTATGGCTACCCTGACAAGGCCCTATGTTTGTTTGTTTTTTATTTCGGAGTGAAACAGTGGTTATATCGCATCAGCAGAAGCTTCTCAAACCTCCTATCACACAGTCTGTTCCTTTTCGGGGAAAGCACCAATCCACCTAAACTGAACAGCCGTTCCACTGGTGCACTGGATGGAGTTGGAGTGTTGTATTTCATGTACATCTTTTTAAGGTTTGGGAACTGATTCAGAATCTCAAGCTCATACCCTGACCTTAAATAGTCAGTTACTTCATTCTCTGCTGAGAAGCTTTCTGTGGGCTGGTTCTCAAAATCAAAAAAGTCAATTTCAGCTGGGCTGGCTGCCAGTTGGGCCACATTAGCATTGTCAGCTGCAGGAGCAGCTTTACGACACTCTGTTGTTAGAAGCTCCTTCAAATGGTCTCTCCTATGCTCATCTTTCAGCCATCGAAGTTTGAACTTGGGACAAGTGGCCGCTGCAAGAAGTCCTTCTCGGCTATCCAGTACAGCATCAAAACGAATCTTGATGGCCTGTAAAATACAATATATATATAACTTAACTAATATATTTATTTTACTATATAAATTGGCAATTTTAACTATTTTGTGGGCTCTACTGACCTAAACCATCTCATGTGCTATCAATACTGTATGAGATTTAATTTTGGTTGAGGCTGTTTTGACCCCTTTATTTCAATCTTCTATTGATGTTAAGATTAATATTCATGATTAATGATGATCAATATCCCTGATATTGAACAGGGGATGAATAATTTATATTTTATTATATTCTATAATTTTAATAATTGTACTCACTGCTTAAAACTAAATGTGTTAAATCTACCCACCATGAACGGTATAATAAAATCAACAAATCCAACCAAATCAATTATCAAATAATAATCTTACCTTTACAATAACATCTGGAAGGCTGGCTGTCATTCTAGAGAGGTCATCTTTCAGGGCAAGTGTCTTTGACATCAGGCTTGTGAGTGTTGGTAGTAAAGCCCCATAGGTGCACTCATCCCCTTGTAAGATGTCTAGTGCTACGGTCAGGGGCTTCATCACGGTGCAGTACTCTTGTAAGAATAGGTACTCCCTTTCATTAAGGCACTTGATTCCCAGTTTTACGCACAGGGGATTCAGCTCATTCATTGGAATTGTGATGATTCTGGAAATGGCCTCGTACAGGGAATTCCACCTTGTGGATGTGGGTACCATTAGTTCCCTTTCGTTCAGTCACTACGACGTACGTTAGTGACTAACGAATGGGGGTTTCGCTTAGAAGCCAATCATCTTCTTCGTATTCAACAGCGCCCAATGGCAGTGCCAATGCCATGGGCATGCGGAATTTGCATGCGTAACTCCGCCCCACCTCGTGGGAATATAAGGAAGTACGCTGGCAACATCGCATTATGTTTCTGCTTTGGAGCCAAGAGGATCTCTTCACTCCTACAAGCCTGATCTGAGTCTTCGACAGCTTTTCGAGACGAGCAGCTTTCCAGAGGCGTTGGTGTTACGGCGCGTTCCAGTGATCATCATACTTCCTGCTTGCTGATCTGCGCAGTGGTCTGCGACAGCTGGTGTGTGGTCCCTGGGCGCTTCGGCGTTCTCTGCGAGGCTTTCCTCTCATAAAAGAGCTTACACGTGACGCGTCCTTTTCAGGATGTCTCGTCCGTGTACTTCTGGGTGTGGTCGGTTGCTTCCCTCCTCTGATGGGCACGAACACTGTCTGGTATGTTTGGGCTTTCAGCATGCCCAGACAGCGTTCGTGGATGCGTCATGTTCTCACTGCGGGAACATGACCATCGCAGTGTTGCGGTCAAGACTCCATGACCTTTGTAATGAAGTGAGAGTCCCCTCTACCACACCCCGATCTACTGAGTCCCAGAGGCCCAGTACTTCGGCTGGTGGTCAGGGTGACTTGACGGTTACGGTGTGGAACAAAGCCCCGACGCTCATGCCTCGGGCCACACCCCCGTCTTGCACACTGCAACCCGCGAGCGTTCAGACGCAGATCGCGGGGCCGCGCTCCGGCCCCCCCGCGCATCTCGTTTGGCGTTCCGGAGGAGGATGCGATGTCGATCACCGCATCACAAGGTGGGCTCGAGTCCTCTGGAGATGATGACTCGGCTGTGCTGCCGCCTTCGGGCGTGCCAGCATTGCCCGAGTCAGATCCAGAGCTGACAGCCATGTTGTCTCGGGCAGCCGCGAGCTTAGGGATGGAGTGGAACCCTCCGCCCTGTCCCGAACGTTCAAGGCTCGACGATTGGTTTTTGGGGGCCCGCGCTGACAACCGTCAGTCCCCGCCCTCAATACCTTTCTTTCCCGAGCTGCATGAGGAACTCACGCGGTCCTGGAAGTCCCCGTTGTCTTCCCGCGACCGTTCGGTGACTTCCTCCGCCTTCTCCGTCCTCGATGGGGCGGCAGCTAATGGGTACACTGGGATCCCTCCAGTTGAACGTTCTGTTGCGATGCAACTGTGTCCTCAGAGCGCTTCAACCTGGCGTGGTGATCCTAAGCACCCCTCCAAAGCCTGTCGGTTCACATCAACCTTGGTGTCGAAATCGCACAGAGCCGCGGGGCAGGCTGCCGCTTCGCTGCATGCCATGGCGATCCTCCAGGTCTACCAGGCCAGGATCCTCAAGGACATGCACGAGGGTGGAGTTGATCCGGGGCTCTTAAATGAGCTGCGTGCCGCCACCGACCTCGCTCTCCGGGCGACGAAGGTGACCGCACGCTCCCTGGGTCAAGTGATGTCCACAAATGTGGTCCAGGAGCGTCACTTATGGCTGAACCTGGCTGATATGCGGGAAACCGAGCGGACCCGGTTCCTCGATGCCCCCATATCCCAGGCCGGCCTCTTCGGCGGGGCGGTTGAGGACTTCGCCCAACAGTTCTCAATCGCCCAGAAGCAGACTGAGGCTATCAAGCACGTACTGCCCCGGCGGCCAGCTGCTGCCTCCACCCAGCCGCCGGCACAGTCAACTCAGTCTGCTCCACGCCGAGGACGCCCTCCTAAGGCTCCCGCCCCTCCCACCCGGTCCAAGCAGCAGCCTTCACCCGGGCCGGGTCGCGGAGGAAGCCGTAGGAAGGCGTCCAAGTCCCCTCAGGCCGCCGCGCCCCGCTAAACGCCAGGCCAAGCGGCGCTCCTGAGACGGACAGCTCAGGGATGGGAAATTCTTTCAAGGAGATGGTAGCAGGACCACTCCTTCCCCCGGTAGAGGGCCGGGGGAGAATCCTTTGTTCAGCTGCTGGCCCCCGGGTCAGCAGCACCCTATGTTGGTCAAAGAAAGAATTAACACTCCCATCCCTGAGCCCACAGAGTCCGGTGATGACGGTGCGCGCCACCCACGGGTCCCGCCACTCGCATCCCACTCTGTCGCCAGCCTCCTGGCAGAGCAGACCCCAGTGGAACGTGCGTCCTTCCCTGGTCTCCTCTGTCAGGACGCAGCTGTCAACCGTGCCCCCGCACCGGGACGCCCCACAGCCTCCCATGTCCGGGCCGGTGACGCTGCATCGCTGCAAGCCGACACCGGGTACGTCTGTACACCGTATGACCCCGCTGGTGCAGTTTCTGGATGTCTGGCTTCAGCTTCCAGGGCTGTCCCGCTGGGTCGAGCGGACCGTCAGGCGCGGCTACGCGATTCAGTTCGCGCAGGTTCCTCCCTGCTTCCGGGGAGTCCGTTCCACCATGATCGGGGCCAACGCCCCCGTCATGCGAGCGGAGATTGCCACCCTACTGGCGAAGGGTGCGATCGAACCTGTCCCTCCAGCCGAGATGAATTACGGGTTTTACAGCCCGTACCTCATTGTACCCAAAAAGACCGGTGGGCTACGGCCAATCCTGGACCTGCGCGTCTTGAACCGTTACCTTCACCAGTTTCCGTTCAAGATGTTGACAGCGAAACGCCTTTTCGAATGCGTTCGTCCACACGATTGGTTTGCAGCGATCGACCTGAAGGACGCCTACTTCCATGTCTCCATTTTGCCTCGACACAGACCGTTCCTACGGTTTGCTTTCGAGGGGCGGGCATATCAGTACGCAGTTCTACCATTCGGGCTATCTCTGTCCCCTCGCGTCTTTACGAAGATTGCCGAGGCAGCCCTTGCGCCCCTTCGGCAGCACGGGGTCCGCATCCTGAATTACCTCGACGACTGGCTCATACTGGGTCCCTCTCGAGAGCAGGTTTGCGGACACAGAGATTTGGTGCTCCATCACCTAGCCCGTCTGGGCCTTCGGGTCAACTGGGAGAAGAGCAAACTTTGCCCCGCGCAGAGGATCTCTTTTCTCGGTATGGATATCGACTCGGTCGCCATGTGCGCGCAGCTTTCGAGCGAGCGCGCGCAGTCTCTGCTGACTTCCCTTCGACAAGTCGAGGGCAAGAGTGCGGTTCCACTGAAATGGTTTCAGAGGCTCCTGGGGCATATGGCATCTGCAGCCGCGGTAACGCCGCTCGGATTGCTTCATATGAGACCGCTTCAGCACTGGCTACGCGATCGAGTCCCGAGATGGACATGGCGGTCTGGCACGCTCCGGGTACAAGTGACTCGGGCCTGCTTACAGACACTCACCCCGTGGTCGAACCTCAGTTTCTACGGACCGGAGTGTCCTTAGAACGAGCTTCCAGGCATGTTGTTGTGACAACAGATGCATCATCCACCGGCTGGGGTGCCATGTGCAATGGACAAGCAGCCGCGGGCTCCTGGACAGGACCCCAGCGCCTTCTGCATGTCAATTGCCTCGAGTTACTGGCAGTACGGTTCGCCCTGCACCGCTTCCGAGCGTTGCTGAGGGGTCAACATGTGCTAGTCAGGACAGACAACACGGCCGTAGTAGCGTACATCAACCACCAGGGCGGTCTACGCTCCCACCGTATGTCTCAACTCGCCCGCCATCTCGTTTTGTGGAGTCAGAAGCGCCTGAGGTCCCTTCGTGCTGTCCACATCCCTGGAGACCTGAACTGTGCAGCCGACGAGCTCTCACGGTTTCAGCCTCTCCCCGGAGAGTGGTGACTCCACCCCCAGACGGTCCAGCTGATATGGGAACGGTTCGGCGACGCACAGGTAGATCTGTTTGCCTCCCAGGACTCTTCCCATTGCTCCCTGTATTATTCCCTGACCGAGGGCACCCTCGGCACGGATGCACTGGCGCACAGCTGGCCGTCAGGGCTACGCAAGTATGCGTTTCCCCCAGTGAGCCTTCGTGCACGGGTACTGTGCAAGATCAGGGAGGACAAGGAGCAGGTCATGTTGGTCGCCCCGCTTTGGCACGGCCAGACCTGGTTCCCCGAACTCTTACTCCTTGCGACAGCCCCTCCCTGGCCTATTCCTCTGAGACTGGACCTCCTTACTCAGAGACGGGGCACCTTTTGGCACCCGCGTCCAGCGTTCTGGAAGCTCCACGTGTGGCTTCTGGACAGGACACGGTAGGTTTGAGTAGCCTTCCACCTGCGGTGGTCGCTACCATCACTTCCGCTAGAGCTGAGTCTACACGACGTCTCTATGCGTTGAAGTGGAACCTCTTCGTCACATGGTGCTCTTCCCGCCAAGAAGACCCCTGGAAATGCCCGATCGGGTCCGTGCTATCGATTCTCCAGGAGGGGGTGGAGCGAAGGCTGTCTCCCTCCACCCTTAAAGTATATGTGGCCGCAATATCTGCCTACCACGATCTCCTGGGAGACAAAAAGGTAAGTCAGCACGACCTGATCATCAGGTTCCTGAGGGGGGCGAGGAGACTGAATCCTCCTCGCTCTCCTCTCGTTCCCTCTTGGGACCTCTCAGTAGTCTTAAGTGCTCTGCAGAGGCCTCCCTTTGAGCCTTTGCGGTCGGCCGAGATTAAGTTCTTGTCTATGAAGACGGCTCTGCTGACCGCATTGGCCTCGCTTAAGATGGTCGGGGACCTGCAAGCATTTTCGGTTGACGAAGCGTGCCTTGAGTTCGGGCCGGCTAACTCTCACGTGATCCTGAGACCCCGGCCCGGATATGTGCCCAAGGTTCCCACCACTCCGTTCCGAGATCAGGTGGTGAACCTGCAAGCGCTGCCTTTGGAGGAGGCAGACCCAGCCTTGTCATTGCTCTGTCCAGTACGCGCTCTCCGCGCCTACGTAGACATGACGCAGTGTTTCAGGACCTCAGACCGGCTCTTTGTCTGTTATGGTGGAGAGCGGAAGGGAAGTGCTCTCTCAAAGCAGAGGTTGTCTCACTGGATAGTGGACACCATTGTTTTGGCTTACCAGCAGCAAGGCCGACCATGTCCCCTTGGTGTGAGGGCACACTCCACCCGGAGTGTGGCCTCCTCTTGGGCTCTAGCGCATGGCGCCTCGCTAACAGACATCTGCAGAGCTGCAGGCTGGGCGACACCCAACACATTCGCCAGATTCTACAATCTCCGAGTGGAGCCAGTGTCCGACTATGTACTCGCCCCTACGGGTGGCCGGTAATGGGCCAGGCTCAGGTGTCTTCGCTTGCTCGCCATTCCACTCCCAGGACTGGATACGTGCGATATTTTCTCAGGTGAGCTCCCCGAGAGCCCTGAGCTCCTCCAGCACTGCTTACGCCGACATCAGTTCAGTCTGCCCTTTCGAGCCCAGACCCTCATGTCCGGCCAGGTGCTCCGTGTGCATGGTTCCCTTGGCAAGTCCCTGCCACCCCTAGGGTTAAAAATCCACCTTCGGCTGGTACCCTAGAGATCTTCCATATGCAGCCCTTAGCGGGTCATATGTGTATTCTCTAAGTCCTCCCCACGGGTAGGCATCTTGGCATTCCCTCACTGGGATATGCTTCCCAGTGTACCTTGGTAATCCTGTGATAAGTGGGAGTCCTAGGGCCTTAAGTGGCGGGATCTCACACTTACGCAGGGCACTGGATGACAGCTGAGTGGCGTTGTTGTATAGGATCCCCCATTCGTTAGTCACTAACGTACGTCGTAGTGACTGAACGAAAGGGAACGTCTCGGTTACGTATGTAACCCTCGTTCCCTGAGGAGGGAACGGAGACGTACGTTTCCTTGCCACGTCAGCTGTGCTGCCTGGAACGCGGAGTTCAGTCTTGGCTCCTGCAGCAGTAACATTATGCGATGTTGCCAGCGTACTTCCTTATATTCCCACGAGGTGGGGCGGAGTTACGCATGCAAATTCCGCATGCCCATGGCATTGGCACTGCCATTGGGCGCTGTTGAATACTCGAAGATGATTGGCTTCTAAGCGAAACCCCCATTCGTTAGTCACTAACGTACGTCTCCGTTCCCTCCTCAGGGAACGAGGGTTACATACGTAACCGAGACGTTTCCTGCGGCTGACTTCCTCCACCTGTTCAGAGGCTAATGTTGATCGACTTGCTTTAGTCCAAAGAGCAGAGCATTTTGCAATACTACTCCTATATACAGCCTTGGTGTCTGCACAGGAATTCAGATTTTTGTCAACATCGCTTGTTGAAATGAGGTTAATTGTGTGTGATGCACACCTGTAGTGTGGAGGGAGGCTAAACTGTCCATCACCAGATGCGGTTGAAAGAGCTTCTATGACATCTGTAAAAGTCGGTTCCTCATCATCACCTTCTTCATTTTCAGATTCAGACTCCAAATTACAGGGCTGACACACTCTGAATGCTTTGGCAAAATTAGATGCATTATCAGTTACCGTGGCAACAACTTTGCCATGCAGTCCATATGATGAATGGATTTCTTCAATCTCTGCTCCAATTACATCATAGGTGTGCCTGCCTCTAATTCTCTTACATGCTAGGGCGGCCTTGTTGTGCTGAAAAGTGGAATTAATCCAGTGAACTGTTACACCCATAAAACTTTTGTTATTCACCGTCCAGATGTCAGCAGTGGTGGAAACAAATTCTACATCTCTGAGTGCAGCCTTCAAATTAGCGTCCATTATGTCGTATTCTCTCTCAAGGTATGCTGCAAATGACTTTCTCTGCGGCAGCTTAACACCGTGTTTGGTCTGTATTTTTTCTATGATGCGTCGGAACGATTCAGAGTCAACAGTGGAAATTGGCAGCATGTCCTCGACAATATAGCCAGCGACAAGCTTCTTCAGTTCATCGGCATTAAGTGCTGTTGCTTTTAGATTTAAGTCTAGTTTCACCTGTTTAGCAGGAGAGGGGCCGTCGGAGGTTCGCCCGGTTGAATTGGATGTTGCCGCGGTGGTCATGTCATTTGGGGGTTCATGGGTTTTTTCAGTAAGTTTAACATTTCTGTGCCGGCTTGCTAGGTGCTTGCTCAGATTTGAGGTAGAATTTTTCGCTGTGGATAAAAGTTTTCTTCCCACGCAGAGTGTACAGCGGACGCTGATGTTTTTGTCACCTTTATCCGAGTCAAACTCAAAGTAATGTCGGTACTTCCAAGCATTAAACGCTGAATGGTCCTGCTCTCTCCCGCGCTCCATGTTGTCTTGTTCAACACTACACATGTCGCTGTTACCACTGACGTAGCGGCGCTCACACGTCATTGTCACGCACGACTCACGCCACGGGACAGTCTCATGAAACACAATCACGGTTAACGCAGTAACGCAGCCTGCTTACGGGAAAGTAACAGTAATCTAATTACTGTTTTTGCAATTTTAATCCCTTACTTTACTCGTTACTTGAAAAAAGTAATCGGATTACAGTAACGCATTACTTCTAACGCGTTACTGCCCATCACTGTTTACTATACATACTCATTGAATTCCCTTCTTATTCCCATTACTAGCCAAAGGTTCCACAAAAGGTTTAAAAGTTTGTTTTACATGTTATGGATGTACAGAAGTCTATATTTGACCTTCTGAATATATTCTTGGCCCAAAGGTCAAAAAAGTCACTCATTGACTTTCCTTCTGGTTCCAATTAGTAGCTAAAAGGTCTACAAAAGGTTTTTTATGTTTTTTTATTTTTTATTTTTTTACATATTATGGCTGTACAGAAGTCCATATTTGACCTACTGAACAAATTTTTGGCCCAAAGGTAAAAAAAGGTCACTCATTGCCTTCCCATCTAATACCACTTAGTAGCTTACAGGTCTAAAAAAAGTTTTACTTTTTTTATTTTTTATTTTTTTATACATATTATGGCTTTACAGAAGTCCATATTTGACCTACTGAACATATTTTTGGCACAAAGGTAAAAAAAAAAGGTCACTCATTGACATCCCGTCTGATTCCAATAAGTAGCTAAAAGGTCAACAAAAGGTTTCAATTCTTTTTTCTTTTTTTTCAAACATATTATGACTTTACAAGAAGTCCATATTTGTCCTACTGAACATATTTTTAGTCCAAGATTCCATAAACACTAATTTACTATACATTCTCATTTAATTCCCTTCTTATTCCCATTACTAGCCAAAGGTTCCACAAAAGGTTTAAAAGTTTGTTTTACATGTTATGGATGTACAGAAGTCCATATTTGACCTTCTGAATATATTCTTGGCCCAAAGTTCAAAAAAGTCACTCTTTGACTTTCCTTCTGGTACCGATAGGTAATAAAAAATTCTACAAAAGGTTAAATTTTTTATCTTTTTCTTTTTACTTATTATGGCTGTACAGAGTCCATATTTGACCTACTGAACAAATTTTTGTCCCAAAGGTCAAAAAGTCACTCACTCATTGACTTCCCTTCTGATTCCAATAAGTAGCTTAAAGGTCTAAAAAAGGTTTGAATATTTTATTTTTATTTTTTTAATTTTTTTTTTTTACATATGATGGCTGTACAAGAAGTCCATATTTGAACTACTGAACAAATTTTTGTCCGAACGGTCAAAAAGTCACTCATTGACTTTCCTTCTGATACCAATTAGTAGCTAAAAGTTCTACAAAAGGTTTTAATTATTATTATTATTATTTTTTTTTACAGATTATGGATGTACATATGTCCATATTTGGCCTTCTGAACATATTTTTGGCCCAAAGGTAAGAAAAGGTCAATCATTGTCTTCCCTTCTGATTCCAAAAATTAGCTTACAGGTCTACAAAAGGTTTTTATTTTTTTATTTTTTATTTTTTTTTACATATTATGGCTGTACAGAAGTCCATTTTTGACCTACTGAAATTTTTTTTTGCCCAAAGGTAAAAAAAAGGTCACTCATTGCCTTCCCATCTGATTCCACTTAGTAGCTTACAGGTCTACAAAAAGTTTTACTTTTTTTTTTTTTTTTTACATATCGTTAGCCTCATAGCATAATTGCCCAGATCATATTTCAATGTTATTGGACTTAGGCAATTATGCTATGAGGCTAACGATATTATGGCTGTACAGAAGTCCATATTTGACCTACTGAACAAATTTTTGTCCCAACGGTCAAAAAGTCACTCATTGACTTCCCTTCTGATTCCAATAAGTAGCTTAAAGGTCTAAAAAAAGTTTTAATATTTTATTTTTATTTTTTTTTATTTTTTTTTTTTACATATTACGGCTGTACAAGAAGTCCATATTTGACCTACTGAACAAGTTTTTGTCCTTAAGGTCAAAAAGTCACTCATTGACTTTCCTTCTGGTACCAATCAGTAGCTAAAAGGTCTACAAAAGGTTAAAAAAAAAATTTATTTTTACATATTATGGCTGTACAAGAAGTCCATATTTGACCTACTGAACAAGTTTTTGTCCCAAAGGTAAAAAAAATGTCACTCATTGCCTTCCCATCTGATTCCAATTAGTAGCTTACAGGTCTACAAAAAGTTTTTACATTTTTTTTTTTTTTTTTTACATATTATGGCTTTACAGAAGTCCATATTTGACCTACTGAACATATTTTTGGCCCAAAGGTCAAAAAAAGTCACTCATTGACTTCCCTTCTGATTCCAATTAGTAGCTAAAAGGTCTACAAAAGGTTTAAAAAAAAAATTTTTATTTATGTTTTTTTTTTTTATACATATTACGGCTGTACAAGAAGTCCATATTTGACCTACTGAACAAGTTTTTGTCCTTAACCCTCTATGGTACGGTGTTGCCTCCAGGCAACATAGTCTATTTTAGTTTATTTTGAATAAAATTAAAAAGCAATTTATTGGTCAAACCTATCTCTGGGAAGAAGAACTCAAATACTAATCAATGAAAGTGCAAAAAATTTGTCACATGACCCACAGGGCTCCATTTTGTGTCCTGTTTCAGCACATGTGCACAGGTCACATGGCTCCATATTTTCTCCAATGAAAAGTGCATTTTTCACTAATTTCTGGCCAGTTAATCACCCACAAAAAATATGAGTCACATTCACTGGTAAGTAAAGAAGTATTTTCAAGAACTTTACATTATATATCATCAAATGTTTTAGAGTAAATTACAAAAAACTGTGTGTTGCCTCAAGGCAACATTGTACCATAATGGAATCGCATAAGGCCATACCAGACACACTTGGGTGGATACAAATATAGTATATTTGTAAGGAAAAGAGCTAGAATTCTCTAAATTTATTTGCATTTTTGCATGATTTTGTAATGCACATATACGATTAGTAATTCACAGACTATAACTGCACATATTGATGATCTGCACATTTTCTATAGCATTTAAAAAAGGTATATAACACAACTGTTGAGGGTGAGGATGAGGTGTCATGTGATGAGGAAGATGAGGTCATAGTGACAATCCGGCAGGGAGAGATCGAAGATGGAGATGAGGATGAAGATGGATATGATAACTTGATATGATAACTTGACACGATAACTTGATATGATAACTTGACATGATAACTTGATGTGATGGTTTGGTAATACTTGTGTTCCACGATGGTACAATGTTGCCTGAGAGCAACAGCTGAATTTGAAATGTTACTTTTTATTAAATATGACATTTGTAATATATTATAAACTGGACAAATGTGTTTGTTCAGGTGTCTGGTTAAAGAAATTGATGTTTTAAATAAATATATTTCTTTTTTCTACATGAAAATGTCAAATGTTTAAATTTGTCCGTTGTGGTACAATGTTGCCTTGAGGCAACAAACTTAAAAAATAAAAAAAAATAAAAACATTATGAAAATTTTTATTGTTATTGTTATAGTGTCCTATTTTAAGCAGGAAATACACCACAAATATTTTTTTTCTCATTGAAATCATATTGCGTACCATAGAGGGTCAAAAAGTCACTCATTGACTTTCCTTCTGGTACCAATAAGTAGCTAAAAGGTCTACAAAAGGTTTGAATTTTTTATTTTTATTTTTTTTTATTTTTATTTTTTACATATTATGGCTGTACAGAAGTCCATATTTGACCTACTGAACAAGTTTTTGTCCAAAAGGTCAAAAAGTCACTCATTGACTTTCCTTCTGGTTCCAATTAGTAGCTAAAAGGTCTACAAAAGGTTTGAATTTTTTATTTTTATTTTTATTTTTTTTTATTTTTTACATATTATGGCTGTACAGAAGTCCATATTTGACCTACTGAACAAATTTTTGTCCCAAAGGTCAAAAAGTCACTCATTGACTTTCCTTCTGGTTCCAATTAGTAGCTAAAAGGTCTACAAAAGGTTTACATTTTTTTTATTTACATATTACGGCAGTACAAGAAGTCCATATTTGACCTACTGAACAAGTTTTTGTCCCTAAGGTCAAAAAGTCAATAATTGACTTTCCTTCTGGTTCCAATTAGTAGATAAAATGTCTATAAAAGGTTTTAATTTTTTTTTTCTTTTTTTTTTTTTTACATATTATGGCTGTTCAAAAGTCCATATTTGACCTACTGAACAAATTTTTGTCCCAAAGGTCAAAAAGTCACTCATTGACTTTGCTTCTGGTTCCAATTAGTAGCTAAAAGATCTACAAAAGGTTTTTTATGTTTTTTTATTTATTTATTTTACACATTATGGCTGTACAGAAGTCCACATTTGACCTTCTGAACATATTTTTGGCCCAAAGGTAAGAAAAGGTCACTCATTGTCTTCCCTTCTGATTCCAAAAAGTAGCTTACAGGTCTACAAAAGGTTTTTTTTTATTTTTTTTTATTTTATTTTTTTTACATATTATGGCTGTACAGAAGTCCATTTTTGACCTACTGAACAAATTTTTGTCCCAACGGTCAAAAAGTCACTCATTGACTTCCCTTCTGATTCCAATAAGTAGCTTAAAGGTCTAAAAAAGGTTTGAATATTTTATTTTTATTTTTTATTTTTTATTTATTTTTACATATTACGGCTGTACAAGAAGTCCATATTTGACCTACTGAACAAGTTTTTGTCCTTAAGGTCAAAAAGTCACTCATTGACTTTCCTTCTGGTACCAATAAGTAGCTAAAAGGTCTACAAAAGGTTAAAAAAAATATATATTTTCACATATTATGGCTTTACAAGAAGTCCATATTTGACCTACTGAACAAGTTTTTGTCCCAAAGGTCAAAAAGTCACTCATTGACTTTCCTTCTGGTTCCAATTAGTAGCTAAAAGGTCTACAAAAGGTTTGAATTTTTTTTTTTTTTTTTTTACATATTATGGCTGTACAGAAGTCCATAATTGACCTACTGAACAAATTTTTGTCCCAAAGGTCAAAAAGTCACTCATTGACTTTCCTTCTGGTTCCAATTAGTAGCTAAAAGGTCTACAAAAGGTTTAAATTTTTTTTTTTTTTTTTTTTTTTTTTTTTTTTTTTTTTTTACATATTACGGCTGTACAAGAAGTCCATATTTAACCTACTGAACAAGTTTTTGTCCCAAAGGTCAAAAAGTCACTCATTGACTTTCCTTCTGGTTCCAATTAGTAGCTAAAAGGTCTACAAAAGGTTTGAAATTTTTTTTTTTTTTTTTTTACATATTATGGCTGTACAGAAGTCCATAATTGACCTACTGAACAAATTTTTGTCCCAAAGGTCAAAAAGTCACTCATTGACTTTCCTTCTGGTTCCAATTAGTAGCTAAAAGGTCTACAAAAGGTTTAAATTTTTATTTTATTTTTTTTTTTATTTATTTTTTTTTTACATATTACGGCTGTACAAGAAGTCCATATTTAACCTACTGAACAAGTTTTTGTCCCTAAGGTCAAAAAGTCAATAATTGACTTTCCTTCTGGTTCCAATTAGTAGATAAAATGTCTACAAAAGGTTTTAATTTTTTTTTTTTTTCTTTTTTTTTTTTTTTTTACATATTATGGCTGTTCAAAAGTCCATATTTGACCTACTGAACAAATTTTTGTCCCAAAGGTCAAAAAGTCACTCATTGACTTTGCTTCTGGTTCCAATTAGTAGCTAAAAGGTCTACAAAAGGTTTGAATTTTTTTTTTTTTTTTTTTTTTTTTTTTTTACATATTATGGCTGGACAGAAGTCCATATTTGACCTTCTGAAAATATTTTTGGCCCAAAGGTAAAAAAAAAGGTCACTCATTGTCTTCCCTTCTGATTCCAAAAAGTAGCTTACAGGTCTACAAAAGGTTTTTTATGTTTTTTTTATTTATTTATTTTACATATTATGGCTGTACAGAAGTCCATATTTGACCTACTGAACAAATTTTTGGCCCAAAGGTAAAAAAAGGTCACTCATTGCCTTCCCATCTAATTCCACTTAGTAGCTTACAGGTCTACAAAAAGTTTTACTTTTTTTTTTTTTTTTTTTTTTTTTTTTTTTACATATTATGGCTTTAAAAAAGTCCATATTTGACCTACTGAACACATTTTTGGCACAAAGGTAAAAAAAAGGTCACTCATTGACATCCCTTCTGATTCCAATAAGTAGCTAAAAGGTCAACAAAAGGTTTCAATTCTTTTTTCTTTTTTTTCAAACATATTATAACTTTACAAGAAGTCCATATTTGACCTACTGAACATATTTTTAGTCCAAGATTCCAACACTAATTTACTATACATACTCATTGAATTCCCTTCTTATTCCCATTACTAGCCAAAGGTTCCACAAAAGGTTTAAAAGTTTGTTTTACATGTTATGGATGTACAGAAGTCGTCTCGGTTACGTATGGTAACCCTCGTTCCCTGAAGGAGGGAACGGAGACGTACGTCGGTAATAACCGACGAATTGGGATCACTTCAGAGAGCCCCTATCAGCTTCGAGAACTTAAGAACAGGCCAATGAACAATTGGCGTGCGAGATTTGCATCTCGCGCTCCGCCCCGCGCCGCGGGTATTAACAGGAAGCGAGAGCACCGCACTGACGTTTTTCACTGAGGAGCCGAACCAGTGACTCGGCCAAGCAGTGATGGAAGGAACTGTGGCGACGGGACGTACGTCTCCGTTCCCTCCTTCAGGGAACGAGGGTTACCATACGTAACCGAGACGTTCCCTTTCAGTCGGTCACTACGACGTACGTCGGTAATAACCGACGAATTGGGATCCCTATGGAAAACGCCACATTTACTACCACTTCCAGCGCCCAGCGAGAGCCCCTCAGACCCCGTTCTGAAGCGGCGGAAGATTCACGCTAGAAGAGTCATACTGCTGTTCCGCAAGACCCATTCAGCAGACTTGATTGGATAACGCTGGGAAAGCGTGCCCGAAGGACGCTACAGGAGCCACATCATGCCCGGAGGGAGTTACCATGTGGAGAAACACGTATGGGATGGCCGTGGGCAGCACAACATGCGGAGTCCCAGGGGAGGCCCCGGCCTAATGCAGGCGGAGGACGACACCGTACTGAGACGGCAGAGAACTCTGCCAAGGGAAAGACACGAGCTCGCCGTAGGGAGCTGTACCGTGGAAATACACGTATGGGACCGCCGTAGGGGTCACGACATACGGAACCCAGCCTGACACAAGTTCCACTAATGCATACGAGTGCCAGACCTGGCGTCGGACGCTCCGCAACATCCGACTGCCGAGGGGTGCGGAGGACTCAACAGGGTTCGCCGTTCCGGGGAACTCGACTGGAGAAATAAGCGCACGTATCCGTTCCAGGGGAAGGGAATGGCGCAGCAAGCCAACACTAGAACGGGCACTTCAGTGAAGCTGACTATGGGAAGCGAGCACACGAGAAGCCACCGGCTCTACACGCAGGCTATAAAATCTAGCGAACGTGTTGGGTGTTGCCCAGCCCGCAGCTCTACAAATGTCTGTCAGCGAGGCGCCACGAGCCAACGCCCAGGAAGAAGCAACACCCCTGGTGGAGTGCGCTCTAACCCCGAGCGGGCAGGGCACGTCTTGGGATTCATACGCCAAGACGATGGCATCCACTATCCAGTGGGCCATCCTCTGCTTGGAGACAGCCTTTCCCTTCTGCTGTCCTCCGTAACAGACGAAGAGCTGCTCTGAGGTCCTGAAGCTTTGCGTTCTGTCCACGTAAGTCCGGAGAGCACGGACGGGACAGAGCAAAGCTAGGGCTGGGTCTGCCTCCTCCGAAGGCAGCGCTTGCAGGCTCACCACTTGGTCCCGGAAGGGAGTAGTGGGAACCTTGGGCACATATCCAGGCCGGGGTCTCAGGATCACCTGAGAATCACCCGGCCCGAATTCCAGGCACGATTCGTCGACCGAAAATGCCTGCAGGTCCCCTACCCTCTTAACTGAGGCCAATGCAATCAGGAGTATTGTCTTTAGAGACAAGATCTTAAGCTCTACTGACTGTAAAGGCTCGAAGGGCGCCCTCTGAAGTGCGGTCAGCACCAGAGTCAAGTCCCAAGAGGGTATAGAAGAAGGGCGAGGAGGATTTAGTCTCCTCGCTCCCCTTAGGAACCTGACGATCAGATCATGCTTGCCTAAGGACTCACCATTAATGAGGTTATGGCTTGCGGCGATGGCGGCAACATATACCTTGATGGTGGAGGGAGACAGCCTTCTCTCCAACCCGTCTTGAAGAAAAGATAGCACAGATCCGATCGAACATTTCCGGGGGTCTTCTCGGCGAGAAGAGCACCAGTCGACGAACAGGTTCCACTTCAACGCATATAGCCGCCTCGTAGAGGGGGCTCTGGCGGAAGCGATGGTGTCGACTACCGCTTGCGGTAGGTCACCTAGAACCTCCGCGTCCCGTCCAGGGACCAGACATGGAGTTTCCAGAGGTCTGGACGCGGGTGCCATAGGGTGCCCCGTCTCTGAGACAGAAGGTCCTGCCTCAGAGGAATGGGCCAAGGAGGTGCTGTCGCGAGGAGCACTAGTTACGGGAACCACGTCCTGTTGGGCCAGTACGGAGCTACCAAGAGGAGTTGCTCCTCGTCCTCCCTGACCTTGCACAGAGTCTGTGCAAGAAGGCTCACTGGGGGAAACGCATATTTGCGCAGAGCCCGGGGCCAGCTGTGTGCCAGTGCATCCGTGCCGAGGGTCCCCTCGGACAGGGAATAGAACAACTGGCAGTGGGTCGTGTCGTGGGCGGCAAACAGATCGATCTGTGCGGCCCCAAAGCGACTCCAAATCAGCTGGACCACCTGGGGGTGGAGTCGCCACTCTCCGGGAAACACTGGCAACCGCGACAGCTCGTCGGCCGCACGGTTGAGCAGGCCCGGAATGTGAATAGCACGAAGGGACCTCAGATGCTTCTGACTCCACAGGAGGAGATGGCGGGCGAGTTGGGACAAACGGCGGGAGCGTAGACCACCTTGTTTGTTGATGTACGCAACGGCCGTCGTGCTGTCCGTCCGGACCAGAACGTGCTTGTCTTTGAGCGACCCTTTGAGGCGGCTGAGAGCAAGACGAACTGCCAGCAACTCTAGGCAATTGATATGCCATTGCAGTTGGGGCCCCGTCCACAGACCCGATACTGCAAGCCCGTTGTACGTGGCACCCCAACCCGTGGGTGAGGCATCCGTGGAGACAACATGATGCCTGGACACTTGTTCTAGAGGCACTCCTGCCCGTAGAAATGAAGGGTCCGATCACGGGGTGAGGGTTTGGCGGCATCTCGGCGTCACTTGGACACGGAGGGACCCGCTGTGCCACGCCCATCTCGGGACCCGGTCGTGTAGCCAGTGCTGAAGCGGTCTCATATGGAGCAGCCCTAGCGGCGTTACTGCGGCTGCTGCTGCCATATGCCCCAGGAGCCTCTGAAAATGTTTCAGTGGAACCGCTGTACTGCGTTTGAGCGTACTCAAGCAGCTCAGCACCGACTGGACGCGCTCCTCTGTGAGGCGCGCAGTCATGGCGACCGAGTCGATCTCCATCCCGAGAAAAGAGATCCTCTGTACGGGACAGAGTTTGCTCTTCTCCCAGTTGACCCGAAGACCCAACTGGCTGAGGTGCCGGAGCACCATGTCCCTGTGTTCGCACAACTGCTCCCGCGACTGGGCAAGAATCAGCCAGTCGTCGAGATAGTTGAGGATGCGAACACCACGCTCTCTCATGGGAGCAATGGCCGCCTCCGCGACTTTAGTGAAGACACGGGGCGACAGGGACAACCCGAAGGGTAGGACTTTGTACTGGTATGCCCGTCCGTCGAAAGCAAAGCGTAGAAACGGTCTGTGTCGAGGGAGAATCGAGACATGAAAGTACACGTCCTTCAGGTCGATCGCTGCAAACCAATCCTGGGGACGGATGCACCTGAAGATGCGTTTCTGGGTTAACATTCGGAACGGCATCCTGTGAAGGGAGCGGTTGGACACCCCTGAACTTCGGGGGACGCCGGGCGAACTGAATCGCATAGCCGAGTCTGATGGTGCGGATGATCCAGCGAGACGGGCTGGGGAGCGCTAGCCAGGCCCCCAGAGACCGAGCAAGCGGGATCATCGGCACCACGGACGTACCCGGAGCGGGGCAGCGCAGCGGAACGCAGGGGCCCCAGGACGACATGGGAGTGGTCCGTGCAGGGGTCTGGGTCGGACACACGACCTGCATCCGCTGAGGGGACGGGCGAGCGTGGGGAGGCACTTTGTGTGCGTCCGCACAACCGACGCCCCCTGTTGGCGAGGAGAGAGGTGTCTGAGGGGTACGAGGCATGGTAGCGTCGCATACCGCCAGACGCGCTCTCTTGGCACCCAGAGATGTTGGAAACTGCTCTTTTATTGAAAAATTGGGTGCCACTGGCACTGGGGCCAGTGGTGGAACAGAAAGAAAAATGGGGTTCCCCCGGCCCTCCACCGGGGGAAGGAGTGGTGCTGCAGCCATCTCCTGAAGAGCAGTTTCCTCCATCTCTGGGCGGCCCGTCTCAGGGTCTCTTCCGACGGCGCTTGCCACCTGGCTTGGCAGCGGCCTGAGCGGGCTGGACGTTCTTCCCGCGACCGGCTCCACGCCCACGGCCGGTGGAAGGCTGCTGCTGGGCTGGGGCGGGAGCGGGGGCGGCCGCAGGAGGACGTCCTCGGCGACGGGCAGGCGGAGGTGCTGCAGCCGGCGGCTGGGTGGAGGCAACAGTGGGCCGCCGGTGCAGGATGTGTTTGATGGCCTCCGTCTGCTTCTGGGCGGCCGAGAATTGCTGGGCGAAATTCTCGACCGCGTCGCCGAACAACCCGGCCGACGATATGGGGGAGTCCAGGAACCGGTTCTTGTCAGTCTCCCTCATGTCGGCCAGGTTGAGCCAGAGATGCCGTTCCTGGACCACTAAGGTGGACATCGCCTGACCCACGGAACGGGCGGTAACTTTCGTCGCCCGGAGGGCGAGGTCCGTCGCCGCCCGGAGCTCCCGGAGGAGCTCTGGGTCAGACCTACCCTCGTGCATGTCCATGAGTGCCTGGGCTTGGTGCACCTGAAGCAACGCCATGGCATGCAAGGCAGACGCGGCCTGTCCGCAGGACCTGTAGGCTTTCGCAGTTAGACTGGACGAAAACCTACAGGCTTTGGACGGGAGACGAGGATCACCACGCCACTCGGAGGCGGACGCCGGACGCAGCTGCATCGCGACGGCGCGTTCGACCGGCGGGATCCCCCCGTAACCCTTGGCCTGTCCACCGTCAAGGGTAGTGAGGAGGGAGGAGCCTCCAGGTCTGTTTCTGGCACTGAAGGGTGTCGTCCACGACCTGGAAAGCTCCTCATGCACCTCCGGGAAGAATGGCACTGGGGCGGGACGCTGAGAACCAGCGCGACCCCCCCCCAGGAACCAATCATCCAACCTAGAAGGTTCGGGACGTGGTGGAGGGTTCCACACAAGCCCGACCTTTTCGGCGGCCCGGGAAAGCATAGCCGTCAACTCAGGGTCCGACTCAGCCGTTGCCACTCTCCCAGAGGGTGGCAGTACAGCTGAATCCTCATCCTCTGAGGACTGGAACTCCCCCTCCGATGCTGCGATCGACATCTGCTCGTCCGCGGGCGCTCCGAAAGAGATGACTGGGCGCCCGTGGGCGGGACCAGCGATCTCTTCCGGTGGCGCCACCGGCAGCGGTGCTTGAGAGGGTTCAGGGACCTGCGTAGGGACACTAGGCGGGTTTGTCCTGAACGTTATCCTCAGATCACCCCGGCCATCCGTCGAAGGTCTATCCTGGTTAGGGATAGCTCTAGATCGAGGTATGGGGAGGGGGACTCCGCCTTCCCGGAGGTAGGTGAGTCTCGACCTAAGCACCGCAATAGTCATGTTCCCGCAGTGAGAACACGAGCTATTCACAAACGCTGCCTCAGCGTGCTGTAAGCCCAGGCACGTGATGCAGTGAGTGTGGCCGTCAGCGGGCGAGAGGGAACGACCGCATCCAGAAACGCACGGGTGGAATGACATCTTGAAAAAGACGCAGTGTCACACCCGTGTTGCTCTTTTTGTGAGGAAACGCTCTTTTAAGAGAGTGCTGAAGCACCCAGGGAAACCGCGGCAACACACAGGGGATAGTGCAGCCTGTGTTTGCACTCAAAGAAAGGAACGCCCACCGATACCAACAGATTGCTGTGATAACAGCAGTTTGTTCCTTCTAGCAGCTGAGTTCGCGGTCCCACTGGAAAGCGCCGTCACACCAGCACACGATCCTCTTCTCTGTTCTCTGATGAATCTCTTTCGCTGAAAAGACAGGAAAGCAGTCTCTGCAACTTCAAACGCCTGTTCGGCTCCGAAGTGAATGACGTCAGTGCGGTGCTCTCGCTTCCTGTTTATACCCGCGGGGCGGAGCGCGAGATGCAAATCTCGCACGCCAATTGTTCATTGGCCTGTTCTTAAGTTCTTGAAGCTGATAGGGGCTCTCTGAAGTGATCCCAATTCGTCGGTTATTACCGACGTACGTCGTAGTGACCGACTGAAAGGGAACTATATTTGACCTTCTGAATATATTCTTGGCCCAAAGGTCAAAAAAGTCACTCATTGACTTTTCTTCTGGTTCCAATTAGTAGCTAAAAGGTCTATAAAAGGTTTACATTTTTATTTGATTTATTTTTTTTATTTTTTTTTTACATATTACGGCAGTACAAGAAGTCCATATTTGACCTACTGAACAAGTTTTTGTCCCTAAGGTCAAAAAGTCAATAATTGACTTTCCTTCTGGTTCCAATTAGTAGATAAAATGTCTACAAAAGGTTTTAATTTTTTTTTTTTTTTTTTTTTTTTTTACATATTATGGCTGTTCAAAAGTCCATATTTGACCTACTGAACAAATTTTTGTCCCAAAGGTCAAAAAGTCACTCATTGACTTTGCTTCTGGTTCCAATTAGTAGCTAAAAGGTCTACAAAAGGTTTGAATTTTTTTTTTTTTTTTTTTTTTTTTTTTTACATATTATGGCTGTACAGAAGTCCATATTTTACCTTCTGAACATATTTTTAGTCCAAGATTCCATAAACACTAATTTACTATACATACTCATTTAATTCCCTTCTTATTCCCATTACTAGCCAAAGGTTCCACAAAAGGTTTAAAAGTTTGTTTTACATGTTATGGATGTACAGAAGTCTATATTTGACCTTCTGAATATATTCTTGGCCCAAAGGTCAAAAAAGTCACTCATTGACTTCCCTTCTGATTCCAATTAGTATCTAAAAGGTCCATAGAAGGTTTTATTTTGTTTAATTTTTTTTTTTTTTACATGTTATGGCTGTACAGAAGTCCATATTTGACCTACTGAACAAATTTTTGTCCCAAAGGTCAAAAAGTCACTCTTTGACTTTCCTTCTGGTACCGATAGGTAATAAAAAATTCTACAAAAGGTTAAATTTTTTTTCTTTTTACATATTATGGCTGTACAAAGTCCATATTTGACCTACTGAACAAATTTTTGTCCCAAAGGTCAAAAAGTCACTCACTCATTGACTTCCCTTCTGATTCCAATAAGTAGCTTAAAGGTCTAAAAAAGGTTTGAATATTTTATTTTTATTTTTTATTTATTTTTTTACATATGATGGCTGTACAAAGTCCATATTTGAACTACTGAACAAATTTTTGTCCCAACGGTCAAAAAGTCACTCATTGACTTTCCTTCTGATACCAATTAGTAGCTAAAAGTTCTACAAAAGGTTTTAATTATTATTATTATTATTTTTTTTTACAGATTATGGATGTACAGATGTCCATATTTGACCTTCTGAACATATTTTTGGCCCAAAGGTAAGAAAAGGTCACTCATTGTCTTCCCTTCTGATTCCAAAAATTAGCTTACAGGTCTACAAAAGGTTTTTATTTTTTTATTTTTTATTTTTTTTTACATATTATGGCTGTACAGAAGTCCATTTTTGACCTACTGAAAAATTTTTTTGCCCAAAGGTAAAAAAAGGTCACTCATTGCCTTCCCATCTGATTCCACTTAGTAGCTTACAGGTCTACAAAAAGTTTTACATTTTTTTTTTTTTTACATATTATGGCTGTACAGAAGTCCATATTTGACCTACTGAACAAATTTTTGTCCAAACGGTCAAAAAGTCACTCATTGACTTCCCTTCTGATTCCAAATAGTAGCTAAAAGGTCTACAAAAGGTTTAAATTTTTTTTTTTTTTTTTTTTTTTTTTTTTTTTTTTTACATATTATGGCTGTTCAAAAGTCCATATTTGACCTACTGAACAAGTTTTTGTTCCAAAGGTCAAAAAGTCAATAATTGACTTTCCTTCTGGTTCCAATTAGTAGATAAAATGTCTACAAAAGGTTTTAATTTTTTTTTTTTTTTTTTTTTACATATTATGGCTGTTCAAAAGTCCATATTTGACCTACTGAACAAATTTTTGTTCCAAAGGTCAAAAAGTCACTCATTGACTTTGCTTCTGGTTCCAATTAGTAGCTAAAAGGTCTACAAAAGGTTTGAATTTTTTTTTTTTTTTTTTTACATATTATGGCTGTACAGAAGTCCATATTTGACCTTCTGAAAATATTTTTGGCCCAAAGGTAAAAAAAGGTCACTCATTGTCTTCCCTTCTGATTCCAAAAAGTAGCTTACAGGTCTACAAAAGGTTTTTTATGTTTTTTTATTTATTTATTTCACATATTATGGCTGTACAGAAGTCCATATTTGACCTACTGAACAAATTTTTGGCCCAAAGGTAAAAAAAGGTCACTCATTGCCTTCCCATCTAATTCCACTTAGTAGCTTACAGGTCTACAAAAAGTTTTACTTTTTTTTTTTTATTTTTTTTTTTTTACATATTATGGCTTTAAAGAAGTCCATATTTGACCTACTTAACATATTTTTGGCACAAAGGTAAAAAAAAGGTCACTCGTTGACATCCCTTCTGATTCCAATAAGTAGCTAAAAGGTCAACAAAAGGTTTCAATTCTTTTTTCTTTTTTTTCAAACATATTATGACTTTACAAGAGGTCCATATTTGACTTACTGAACATATTTTTAGTCCAAGATTCCATAAACACTAATTTACTATACATACTCATTAAATTCCCTTCTTATTCCCATTACTAGCCAGAGGTTCCACAAAAGGTTTAAAAGTTTGTTTTACATGTTATGGATGTACAGAAGTCTATATTTGACCTTCTGAATATATTCTTGGCCCAAAGGTAAAAAAAAGTCACTCATTGACTTCTCTTCTGATTCCAATTAGTAGCTAAAAGGTCCATAGAAGGTTTTATTTTGTTTAATTATTATTATTTTTTTTACATGTTATGGCTGTACAGAAGTCCATATTTCACCTACTGAACAAATTTTTGTCCCAAAGGTCAAAAAGTCACTCACTCATTGACTTCCCTTCTGATTCCAATAAGTAGCTTACAGGTCTAAAAAGGGTTTGAATATTTTATCTTTATTTTTTATTTTTTATTTATTTTTTTTACATATTATGGCTGTACAAGAAGTCCATATTTGACCTGCTGAACAATTTTTTGTCCCAAAGGTCAAAAAGTCACTCATTGACTTTCCTTCTGGTTCCAATTAGTAGCTAAATGGTCTACAAAAGGTTTTAATTGAATTTTTTTTTTTTTTTTTTTTTTTTTACATATTATGGCTGTACAATATGTTTATATTTGACCTACTGAACATGTTTTTGGACTAAGACTCCATACACACTAATTCACTATACATACTTATAGACTTCCCTTTTGATTCCAATTACCAGCCAAAAGTCCCACAAAAGGTTTAAAAGTTTGTTTTACATGTTATGGATGTACAGAAGTCTATATTTGACCTTCTGAATATATTCTTGGCCCAAAGGTCTAAAAACTCAATCATTGACTTCCCTTCTGATTCCAATTAGTAGCTAAAAGGTCCATAGAAGGTTTTATTATTTTTAATTTAATTATTTTTACATGTTATGGCTGTACAGAAGTCCATATTTGACCTACTGAACAATTTTTTGTCCCAACGGTCAAAAAGTCACTCATTGACTTTCCTTCTGATTCCAATTAGTAGCTAAAAGGTCTACAAAAGGTTTTGATTATTTTTTTTATTTATTTTTTTTTACATATTTTGGCTGTACAGATGTCCATATTTGACCTCCTGAACATATTTTTGGTTCAAAGGTAAAAAAAGGTCACTCATTGTCTTCCCTTCTGATTCCAAAAAGTAGCTTACAGGTCTACAAAAGGTTTTTTATTTTTTATTTTTTTTTTATTTTTACATATTATGGCTGTACAGAATTCCATTTTTGACCTACTGAAAAATTTTTTTGCCCAAAGTTAAAAAAAGGTCACTCATTGCCTTCCCATCTGATTCCACTTAGTAGCTTACAGGTCTACAAAAAGTTTTAAATTTTTTTTTTTTTTTTTTTTTTTTACATATTATGGCTTTACAGAAGTCCATATTTGACCTACTGAACATATTTTTGGCCCAAAGGTCAAAAAAGTCACTCATTGACTTCCCTTCTGATTCCAATTTGTAACTTAAAGGTCGCACAAAAGGTTAAAATTTTTTTTTTTTTTTTTTTTTTTTACATATTATGGCTGTACAGAAGTCCATTTTGACCTACTGAACAAATTTTTGTCCCAAAGGTCAAAAAGTCACTCATTGACTTTCCTTCTGGTTCCAATTAGTAGCTAAAAGGTCTACAAAAGGTTTTAATTTAATTAATTTATTTATTAATGTTTTATTTTTTTTACATATTATGGCTGTACAAGAAGTCCATATTTGACCTACTGAACATATTTTTGGACTAAGAGTCCATAGACACTAATTCACTATACATACTTATAGACTTCCCTTCTGATTCCAATAAGTAGCTTACAGGTCTAAAAAAGGTTTTACATTTTTTTTTTATTTTTTTTTTTTATTTTTTTTTACAAATTATGGCTGTACAAGAAGTCTATATTTGACCTACTGAACAATTTTTTGTCCGGAAGGTCAAAAAGTCACTCATTGACTTTCCTTCTGGTTCCAATAAGTAGCTAAAAGGTCTACAAAAGGTTCCATTTAAATTTCTTTTTTTTTTTTACATGTTATGGCTGTACAAGAAGTCCATATTTGACCTACTGAACATGTTTTTGGACTAAGAGTCCATACACACTAATTCACTATACATACTTATAGACTTCCCTTCTGATTCCAATTACCAGCCAAAAGTCCCACAAAAGGTTTAAAAGTTTGTTTTACATGTTATGGATGTACAGAAGTCTATATTTGACCTTATGAATATATTCTTGGCCCAAAGGTCTAAAAAGTCACTCATTGACTTCTCTTCTGCTACCAATTAGTAGCTAAAAGGTCCATAGAAGGTTTTATTATTTTTAATTTAATTTTTTTACATGTTATGGCTGTACAGAAGTCCATATTTGACCTACTGAACAATTTTTTGTCCGAAAGATCAAAAAGTCACTCATTGACTTTCCTTCTGGTTCCAATAAGTAGCTAAAAGGTCTACAAAAGGTTAAATTAAATTTTTTTTTTTTTTTTTACATATTATGGCTGTACAAGAAGTCCATATTTGAACCACTGAACATGTTTTTGGACTAAGAGTCCATACACACTAATTCACTATACATACTTATAGTTCCCTTTCAGTCGGTCACGTTCGACGTACGTCGGAACTGACCGACGAATTGGAATTGGGATCTGTTTCAGAGACCAATCTACTTCGAGTGTATTAAAAATGAGCCAATGGACATTGGCATGCGGTGCACGCATTCCACGCGCCGCCCCGCATTGCGGGTATAAATACGGAAGTGGAAGTACCGCATATTGCTTTCAACTTCGGAGCCGAGCTTTCATGCTTCCTGCAACACGGTTTGACTCTGCGTCTTTTTCAAGATGTCACTCAAACCGTGTGTTTCTGGATGCAGTTGTTTCCTGTCCTTTTGACGGCCACGATCTCTCTCGCATATAAACATGTGAGATTGCTTTCGTGGGTGATCCATGCTCTCTCAGGAGAGCATGGTCACGTCGGCGCGTTGTTCGTCTCACCTTTCTCGTAAGGGCTGAGCGTTCAGCGCGCCGTGTGCCGTCTCGCGCCGGCTGATAGCGGGGGTTGTCACGGCAACCCAGCGCGTCACTCGGCGCTCTGATGCGCGGTCGAGACTATGAAACCTCAAATGGGGTTGAGTCCCTTCACTTATTCCCCGATCTAGTTTCTTTTCTGGGGCTCCAGAAAAGGATTACTTTGGCTAATAAGCGCTGGTGACCTGAGGATTACAGTGGGGCTTCCCCGCCGAGTACATCTCTTCGGGCCCCCACTCCTCTATCGCATCACGAGCGTGCTGAGACTTTGTTTGTGGGTGGTTCATGTTCTCTCACGAGAACATGACCACGTCGGCGCGTTGTTCACCTTGCTCTTTCATAGGGGCTGGATTGTTCAGCGCATCGTGTGCCGTCAAGTCTGACGGCCACACTCATTGTCTCACATGCCTGCTGGTAGCTTACAGATGGGATTGCTGGTCCTTTTAAAAAAAAAAAAAGTTAAAAAAAGAAGAAAAAAAAGAAAAAAGGGGATCTAGCGTTTCATTTGGCGCTCTGGCGGAGGACAGATGTCAATTGCTGCATCGGAGAGAGGGCTGTTATGCGCTGGAAATGATAATGCTGAGTTTCCCACTATAATGGTGTGTGCTCATGCTGAATCAGATTCAGAGTTGACAGCAATGCTTTCCGGGGTGGCTGCCCGGATGTGCATTGGAAAAATTTAACAGCATGGAACTATTTGGTGTCAAAATATGGAACACCAAAAGGGCCATAACCTGTATAAGTTTTTCCCTCTCTCACTGCCCTCTGTCCTGCATGCATGAGGGTAGTCCCGACCCAGGGGTTATGCAGGAACTGCGTGCGGTGATGGACCTCGCTCTCCGGAGTGACGAAAGTCACTGCACGCTCCCTGGGTCAGGCGATGTCCACACCAGTGGTCCAGGAAGCTGGGGCTAAACCTGGCAGATATGCGTGAGCCGACGAAGTTCGGTTCCTCATCGCCCCTGTCTGTCAGGCTGGCCTCTTCGGCGACGCCAACGAGAACTTCGCCCAGCAGTTCTTGGTGGCCCAGAAGCAGACGGAGGTGGCTAAAAATAAATAAATAAATGAAATAAAATAAATCAAAAAAACATAAAAAAAAACCTGCCCCGACGACCAGCTGCTGCCTACACCCAGTCGTCGGCCGCAGCACCTCCATCTGCTTGTCGCTGAGGGCGCCACCCTGCGTCCGCCTCCACCCAGGCAGCAGGTGGCCGGGCGCAAGGGAGGTGCCCAACCCGTCCAGGGTCCCGCGAGCCTGCTAGCAAGCACAAGGGCAAGCGAGCCTGAAACGGGCAGCCCAGCGAGAGAGGAATTGCTCGGGGAGACGGTGTCCGCACCCCTCCCTCCCCCGGAGGAGGACCGGGGGGAGAATATTTTCTTTTGGTTTCGGTCCTGCCGCTGGCTCCCCGGAGTCCAGTGGTACCCACATTCTCAGAGCAGTTCTTCCCTCCCTGAGCCCAGAGAGGGACAGGTTGGTAGTGTGCGACGCCCCCGGGCCTTGCCACTCCTTTCCTCCCCTCTCACCCCTCGCCAGGGGGCAGCAGATTGGGCACCGAGGACGCCCCTGGGCCTTCTCACCCACTCTCTGCCCCACCTGGAGTATTCAGGCAACACTCCGGGCCGCCTCCGGGCCTCCCGAGTCGGGTCTGAATACTCCACCTCGCTGCCTCACCCCGGGTACGTCTGTGGTGCCGTTGATCCCGCTAGTTCGGTCTCTGGGGGCCTGGCTAGGTCTCCCCAGGCCGTCTCGCTGGCTCATCCGTACCATCAGACTCGGCTATGCGATTCAATTCGCACGCCGGCCTCCCAAGTACAGGGGCATCCTCTTCACCTCCGTGCGGAGCAGCGATGCCCATGTCTTGCGGTCCGAGATCGATTGTCCTGCTGGCGAAGGGCGCGGTCGAGCCGGTTCCTCCTGCCGATATGAGGTCGGGGTTCTACAGCCCCTACTTCATTGTACCCAAGAAAGGGGGTGGGTTAAGGCCAATCTTGGACCTGCGCATTCGCAGAAACGCATTTTCCAATGCATCCGTCCCCAAGATTGGTTCGCAGCGATCGACCTGAAGGACGCGTACTTTCATGTCTCTATCCTTCCTCGACACAGACCGTTCCTGCGCTTTGCGTTCGAGGGGAGGGCATGTCAGTACAAAGTCTTGCCCTTCGGGCTGTCCCTGTCGCCTCGCGTCTTCACGAAGGTCGTCGAGGCAGCCATTGTTCCGCTCAGAGAACGCGGCGTTCGCTTACTCAACTATCTCGACGACTGGCTCATACTCTCCCAGTCTCGGGAGCAGTTGTGCGAACACAGGGACATGGTGCTCAGTCACCTCAGCCTGTTGGGACTTCGGGTCAACCGAGAGAAGAGCAAACTCTGCCCCACGCAGAGGATCTCTTATCTCGGTATGGAGTTGGATTCGGTCAGCCGGACGGCGCGCCTCACTCCAGAGCGCGTCCGGTCAGTGTTGAACTGCTTGAATACGTTCAATGGCAGGACAGCGGCCCCACTGAAACTTTTTCAGAGGCTCCTGGGGCATATGGCATCCGCAGCCGCGGTAACGCCGCTCGGATTGCTTCATATGAGGCCGCTTCAGCGCTGGTTACACGACCGAGTCCCGAGATGGGCGTGGCACAGCGGTCAGTACCGGGTCCCAGTGACTCCTTACTGTCGCCAAACCTTCAACCCGTGGTCAGACCCCTCGTTTCTCCGGGCCGGTGTGTCCTTAGAACAGGTGTCAAGGCATGCTGTGGTCTTCACGGATGCCTCTTCCACGGGTTGGGGGGCCACGTACAACGGGCACGTGGTTTGGGGTCTGTGGACGGGACCCCAACTGCGTTGGCATATCAATTGCCTAGAGCTTCTGGCGGTACGGCTTGCCCTGGCCCGGTTCAGGAAACCGCTCCAGGGCAAACACGTACTGGTCCGCTCGGACAGCACTGCGGCCGTTGCATACATCAACCGACAGGGTGGTCTACGCTCCCGTTGCATGCTCCAGCTCGCCCGCCATCTCCTCCTGTGGAGTCAGAAGTTTGTGAGGTCACTTCGTGCTATTCACATCCCAGGTGCGCTGAACCAGACAGCCGACGAGCTCTCTCGTCAGTCGACACCTCCGGGCGAATGGCGACTCCACCCCCGGAGCGTCCAGCTGATATGGGACCACTTCGGGGTTGCACAGGTAGACCTGTTCGCTTCCCCGGAGTCGACCCATTGCCAGTGGTACTACTCCCTGACCGGAGGTACCTTAGGCATAGATGCACTGGCGCACAGCTGGCCCCGGGACCTACGCAAATATGCGTTTCCCCCAGTGAGCCTTCTTGCACAGACTCTGTGCAAGGTCAGGGAGGACGAGGAGCAGGTCTTGTTAGTTGCGCCCTATTGGCCCAACCGGACCTGGTTCCCCGAACTCTCACTCCTCGCGACAGCCCCTCCCTGGCCGATCCCCCTGAGGAAGGACCTTCTTTCTCAGGGACGGGGCACTCTATGGCACCCGCGTCCAGACCTCTGGAAACTCCATGTCTGGTCCCTGGACGGGACGCAGAGGTTCTAGATGGTCTACCACAAGCAGTGGTAGATACCATCGCTTCAGCTAGAGCCCCCTCTACGAGGCGCCTCTATGCTCTGAAGTGGAACCTGTTCGTCGTTTGGTGCTCTTCCCGCCAGGAAGACCCCCGGAAGTGTTCGATTAATGTCGTGCTTTCCTTCCTGCAGGATGGGTTGGAGCGGCGGCTGTCTCCCTCCACCCTCAAAGTGTACGTCGCTGCAATAGCGGCGTATCACGATGCAGTAGACGGTAAATTCGTAGGTAAGCACGACTTAATCGTCAGGTTCCTCAGAGGTGCGAGGAGACTAAATCCTCCTCGTTCTACCTCGTTACCCTCTTGGGACTTATCCCTGGTGCTTAGAGCACTCCAGGGTCCTCCATTTGAGCCTTTGCAGTCAGTCGAGCTAAAAAACCTGTCCATGAAGACAGTCCTCCTGACCGCATTGGCCTCAATCAAGAGGGTGGGGGACCTGCATGCGCTTTCGGTCGACGAATCGTGCCTAGAATTCGGGCCGGCCAACTCTCACGTTGTCCTGAGACCCCGGCCTGGATATGTGCCCAAGGTTCCTACCACTCCCTTCCGGGACCAGGTAGTGAACGTGCAAGCGCTGCCTTCGGAGGAGGCAGACCCAGCCCTAGCTTTGTTGTGTCCCGTCCGCGCTCTTCGCGCTTACGTTGACCGGACTCAAAGCTTCAGATCCTCACAGCAGCTCTTCGTCTGTTACGGAGGTCAGCAGAAGGGAAAGGCTGTCTCCAAGCAGAGGTTGGCCCACTGGATAGTGGATGCCATTGTCTTGGCTTACCAGTCCCAAGACGTACCTTGCCCGTTCGGGGTGCGAGCACATTCAACAAGGAGTGTTGCTTCATCCTGGGCGCTGGCTCAAGGTGCCTCGCTGACAGACATTTGTAGAGCTGCGGGCTGGGCGACACCTAACACGTTCGCTAGATTTTATAGCCTCCGTGTAGAGCCGGTATCTTCCCGCATCCTCGCCCCCCAGGGCCAGTAGCGCTAAGTACCCGTTCTAGTGTCGGCTTGCAACGCCACTCCCGCCTTCGGGCCGGATACGTGCGTCTATTCTTGCTCCAGTTGTGTTCCCCGGAAACGGCTAACCCTGTGAGTTCCTCCGTCACCCCTGCGGTGCCAGACGTTGCGGCCGTCTGGCGCCAGGCCTGCACCCGTATGCTTGTGGAACGTGTGTGTAGGCTGGGTTCCATATGTTGCGGTCCCCTCACGGTTACCCCATATGTGTATTCTCCACGGTATCTGCTACCCTGCTCGGTTAGCCCCGTGTCTTTCCCTTGACAGAGCCCGCTCTGTCATCTCTGGGTTGTGTTCTTCCCCCCCTGGGATCAGGTTGGGTCCACCCCAGAGATTTTCCATAGTTGCACTACCCTAGGTTAGGTTAGTCCTGATGCGTATTTCCACCTCTCCTTCCATTGAAGGATGTGGCTCCGCAGCGTACCGTCTCCCAAGACGGGCACGCTTTCCCAGCGTTATCCAATAGTCACGCTGAGTGGGTCTTGCAGGAACAGCAGTGACTGTCCTTCCCTGCCGGGAGCCCTGACTCCCACTCCAACTTAGGAGTGGTCCAGCGAGCTCAGGCAGGGCGCTGGAAGGGCCAGCATCCCTGGTGTTTTGGTAGGGATCCCAATTCGTCGGTCAGTTCCGACGTACGTCGAACGTGACCGACTGAAAGGGAACGTCTCGGTTACGTATGTAACCCTCGTTCCCTGAAGGAGGGAACGGAGACGTACGTCCCGTCGCCAGGTGCTGTGCTTCAGCTGAAGGCCCGAGCCACACTTCTCGGCTCCTCAGTTGAAAACGGTATGCGGCACTTCAACTTCCCGCAACGCGGGGCGGTGCGTGGAATGCGTGATCGCATGCCAATTTGCATTGGCTCGTTTCTAATACACTCGAAGTAGATTGGTCTCTGAGAACAGATCCCAATTCGTCGGTCAGTTCCGACGTACGTCTCCGTTCCCTCCTTCAGGGAACGAGGGTTACATACGTAACCGAGACGACTTCCCTTCTGATTCCAATAAGTAGCTTACAGGTCTAAAAAAGGTTTTAAATTTTATTTTTTATTTTTTTTCCATTTTATGGCTGTACAAGAAGTCCATATTTGACCTACTGAACAATTTTTTTTTCCAAAGGTCAAAAAGTCACTCATTGACTTTCCTTCTGGTTCCAATAAGTAGCTAAAATGTCTACAAAAGGTTAAATTTAATTTTTTTTTTTTTTTTTTTTTTACATATTATGGCTGTACAAGAAGTCCATATTTGACCTACTGAACATGTTTTTGGACTAAGAGTCCATACACACTAATTCACTATACATACTTATAGACTTCCCTTCTGATTCCAATTACCAGCCAAAAGTCCCACAAAAGGTTTAAAAGTTTGTTTTACATGTTATGGATGTACAGAAGTCTATATTTGACCTTCTGAATATATTCTTGGCCCAAAGGTCTAAAAAGTCACTCATTGACTTCCCTTCTGATTCCAATTAGTAGCTAATAGGTTCATAGAAGGTTTTATTTTTTTATTTTTGTATTTTTTTTTACATGTTATGGCTGTAGAGAAGTCCATATTTGACCTACTGAACAAATTTTTGTCCCAAAGGTCAAAAAGTCACTCATTGACTTTCCTTCTGATTCCACTAACTTACTATACATACACACTCGTTGACTTCCCTTCTAAATCTAATTGCTAGCCAAAAGTTCCACAAAAAGGTTTTAATTTTACAAAGTACAAATTATGGCTTTACAGAAGTCCATATTTGACCTACTGAACATATTTTTGGCCCAAAGGTCAAAAAAGTCACTCATTGACTTTCCTTCTGGTTCCAATTAGTAGCTAAAAGGTCTACAAAAGGTTTGAATTTTATTTTATTTTATTATTATTTTTTGTACATATTATGGATGTACAGAAGTCCATATTTGACCTACTGAACAAGTTTTTTTCCCTAAGGTCAAAAAGTCACTCATTGACTTTCCTTCTGATTCCAATTGGTAGCTAAAAGTTCTACAAAAGGTTTTAATTATTATTATTATAATTTTTTTTTTTTAAATTTTATTGCTGTACAGATGTCCATATTTGACCTTCTGAACATATTTTTGGCCCAAAGGTAAAAAAGGTCACTCATTGTCTTCCCTTCTGATTCCAAAAAGTAGCTTACAGGTCTACAAAAGGTTTTTATTTTTATTTTTTTTTATTTTTTTACTTAATTATGGCTGTACAGAAGTCCATATTTGACCTACTGAAAAAAATGTTTGCCCAAAGGTAAAAAAAGGTCACTCATTGCCTTCCCATCTGATTCCACATAGTCTACAAGGTCTACAAAAATTTTACATTTTTATTTTTTTTTATTTTTTTTTACATATTATGGCTTAATAGAAGTCCATATTTGACCTACTGAACATATTTTTGGCCCAAAGGTCAAAAAAGTCACTCATTGACTTCCCTTCTGATTCCAATTTGTAGCTAAAAGGTCGCACAAAAGGTTTTAATTTTTTTTTTTTTTTTTTTTTTTTTTTTTTTTACATATTATGGCTGTACAGAAGTCCATATTTGACCTTCTGAACATATTTTTGGCTCAAAGGTAAAAAAAGGTCACTCATTGTCTTCCCTTCTGATTCCAAAAAGTAGCTTACAGGTCTACAAAAAGTTTTACATTTTTTTTTTTTTTTTTTTTTTTTACATATTATGGCTTTACAGAAGTCCATATTTGACCTACTGAACAAATTTTTTTTTCCCAAAGGTCAAAAAGTCACTCATTGACTTTCCTTGTGGTTCCAATTAGTAGCTAAAAGGTCTACAAAAGGTTAAAAAAAAAAAAAAATCTGTTTACATATTATGGCTGTACAAAGTCCATATTTGACCTACTGAACAAATTTTTGTCCCAAAGGTCAAAAAGTCACTCACTCATTGACTTCCCTTCTGATTCCAATAAGTAGCTTACAGGTCTAAAAAAGGTTTGAATGTTTTTTTTTTTTTTTTTTTTTTACATATTATGGCTGTACAAGAAGTCCATATTTGACCTACTGAACAAATTTTTGTCCCAAAGGTCAAAAAGTCACTCATTGACTTTCCTTCTGGTTCCAATTAGTAGTTAAAAGGTCTACAAAAGGTTTTAATAGAATTTTTTTTTTTTTTTTACATATTATGGCTGTATAAGAAGTCCATCTTTGACCCACTGTACATGTTTTTGGACTAAGAGTCCATACACACTAATTCACTATACATACTTATAGACTTCCCTTCTGATTCCAATTACCAGCCAAAAGTCCCACAAAAGGTTTTTTAAAATTATAATTTTTTTTAAACAAGTTTTGTCTGTACAAGAAGTCCATATTTAACTTACTGAACATATTTTTGGCCCAAGAGTCCTTGAACACTAACTTACTATACATACACACTCGTTGACTTCCCTTCTGAATCCAATTGCTAGCCAAAAGTTCCACAAAAAGATTTTAATATTTTTTTATACTTTTTTTTTTTTTACATGTTATGGCTGTTCAGAAGTCCATAATTGACCTACTGAACAAGTTTTCGTCCCTAAGGTCAAAAAGTCACTCATTGACTTTTGACTTTCCTTCTGGTTCCAATTAGTAGCTAAAAGGTCTACAAAAGGTTTGAATTTTTTTTTTTTTTTTTACATATAATGGCTGTACAGAAGTCCATATTTGACCTACTGAACAAATTTTTGTCCCAAAGGTCAAAAAGTCACTCATTGACTTTCCTTCTGGTTCCAATTAGTAGCTAAAAGGTCTACAAAAGGTTTGAATTTTTTTTTTTTTTTACACATTATGGCTGTACAAGAAGTCCATATTTGACCTACTGAACATGTTTTTGGACTAAGAGTCCATAGACACTAATTTACTATGCATACTTATAGACTTCCCTTCTGATTCCATTAAGTAGCTTACAGGTCTAAAAAAGGTTTTAAATATATATATTTTTTTTTTACATATAATGGCTGTACAGAAGTCCATATTTGACCTACTGAACAAATTTTTGTCCCAAAGGTCAAAAAGTCACTCATTGACTTTCCTTCTGGTTCCAATTAGTAGCTAAAAGGTCTACAAAAGGTTTGAAATTTTTTTTTTTTTACACATTATGGCTGTACAAGAAGTCCATATTTGACCTACTGAACATGTTTTTGGACTAAGAGTCCATAGACACTAATTTACTATGCATACTTATAGACTTCCCTTCTGATTCCATTAAGTAGCTTACAGGTCTAAAAAAGGTTTTAAATATATATATTTTTTTTTTCCATTTTATGGCTGTACAAGAAGTCCATATTTGACCTACTGAACAATTTTTTTTTCCAAAGGTCAAAAAGTCACTCATTGACTTTCCTTTTGGCTCCAATAAGTAGCTAAAATGTCTACAAAAGGTTAAATTTAAATTTTTTTTTTTTTTTTTTTACATATTATGGCTGTACAAGAAGTCCATATTTGACCTACTGAACAAATTTTTGTCCCAAAGGTCAAAAAGTCACTCACTCATTGACTTCCCTTCTGATTCCAATAAGTAGCTTACAGGTATAAAAAAGGTTTGAATGTTTTTTTTTTTTTTTTTTTTTTACATATTATGGCTGTACAAGAAGTCCATATTTGACCTACTGAACAAATTTTTGTCCCAAAGGTCAAAAAGTCACTCATTGACTTTCCTTCTGGTTCCAATTAGTAGTTAAAAGGTCTACAAAAGGTTTTAATTGAATTTTTTTTTTTTTTTTTTTTTACATATTATGGCTGTACAAGAAGTCCATATTTGACCTACTGAACAAATTTTTGTCCCAAAGGTCAAAAAGTCACTCATTGACTTTCCTTCTGGTTCCAATTACCAGCCAAAAGTCCCACAAAAGGTTTTTAAAATTATTATTTTTTTTAAACAAGTTTTGTCTGTACAAGAAGTCCATATTTAACTTACTGAACATATTTTTGGCCCAAGAGTCCTTGAACACTAACTTACTATACATACACACTCGTTGACTTCCCTTCTGAATCCAATTGCTAGCCAAAAGTTCCACAAAAAGTTTTTAATTTTTATTTATTTATTTATTTATTTTTATTTATTTTTACATATTATGAATGTACAGAAGTCCATATTTGACCTACTGAAAATATTTTTGGCCCAAAGGTCAAAAAAGTCACTCATTGACTTTCCTTCTGGTTCCAATTAGTAGCTAAAAGGTCTACAAAAGGTTTGAATTTTTTTTTTTTTTTTTTTTACTACATATAATGGCTTTACAGAAGTCCATATTTGACCTACTGAACAAATTTTTGTCCCAAAGGTCAAAAAGTCACTCATTGACTTTCCTTCTGGTTCCAATTAGTAGCTAAAAGGTCTACAAAAGGTTTGAATTTTTTTTATTTTTTTATTTTTATTTTTTTTTTATACACATTACGGCTATACAAGAAGTCCATATTTGACTTACTGAACAAGTTTTTGTCCCTAAGGTCAAAAAGTCACTCATTGAATTTCCTTCTGGTTCCAATTAGTAGCTAAAAGGTCTACAAAAGATTTTAATTTAAAAAAAAAATTATTTTTTTATTTTTTTACATATTATGGCTGTACAAGAAGTCCATATTTGACCTACTGAACATGTTTTTGGACTAAGAGTCCATAGACACTAATTTACTATGCATACTTATAGACTTCCCTTCTGATTCCAATAAGTAGCTTACAGGTCTAAAAAAGGTTTTAAATTTTATTTTTTATTTTTTTTCCATTTTATGGCTGTACAAGAAGTCCATATTTGACCTACTGAACAATTTTTTTTTCCAAAGGTCAAAAAGTCACTCATTGACTTTCCTTCTGGTTCCAATAAGTAGCTAAAATGTCTACAAAAGGTTAAATTTAAATTTTTTTTTTTTTTTTTTTACATATTATGGCTGTACAAGAAGTCCATATTTGACCTACTGAACATGTTTTTGGACTAAGAGTCCATACACACTAATTCACTATACATACTTATAGACTTCCCTTCTGATTCCAATTACCAGCCAAAAGTCCCACAAAAGGTTTAAAAGTTTGTTTTACATGTTATGGATGTACAGAAGTCTATATTTGACCTTCTGAATATATTCTTGGCCCAAAGGTCTAAAAAGTCACTCATTGACTTCCCTTCTGATTCCAATTAGTAGCTAATAAGTCCATAGAAGGTTTTATTTATTTATTTATTTATTTTTTTTTTACATGTTATGGCTGTAGAGAAGTCCATATTTGACCTACTGAACAAATTTTTGTCCCAAAGGTCAAAAAGTCACTCATTGACTTTCCTTCTGATTCCACTAACTTACTATACATACACACTCGTTGACTTCCCTTCTAAATCCAATTGCTAGCCAAAAGTTCCACAAAAAGGTTTTAATTTTTTTTTTTTTTTTTTTTTTTTTTTTTTTTTTTTTTTACAAATTATGGCTTTACAGAAGTCCATATTTGACCTACTGAACATATTTTTGGCCCAAAGGTCAAAAAAGTCACTCATTGACTTTCCTTCTGGTTCCAATTAGTAGCTAAAAGGTCTACAAAAGGTTTGAATTTTATTTTATTTTATTAGTATTTTTTTATGTCCATATTTGACCTATTTGACCTACTGAACAAGTTTTTGTCCCTAAGGTCAAAAAGTCACGCATTGACTTTCCTTCTGGTACCAATAAGTAGCTAAAAGGTCTACAAAAGGTTAAAAAAAAAAAAATCTGTTTACATATTATGGCTGTACAAAGTCCATATTTGACCTACTGAACAAATTTTTGTCCCAAAGGTCAAAAAGTCACTCATTGACTTTCCTTCTGGTTCCAATTAGTAGTTAAAAGGTCTACAAAAGGTTTTAATTGATTTTTTTTTTTTTTTTTTTTTTTTACATATTAATGCTGTATAAGAAGTCCATCTTTGACCTACTGTACATGTTTTTGGACTAAGAGTCCATACACACTAATTCACTATACATACTTATAGACTTCCCTTCTGATTCCAATTACCAGCCAAAAGTCCCACAAAAGGTTTTTTAAAGTTATTATTTTTTTTAAACAAGTTTTGTCTGTACAAGAAGTCCATATTTAACTTACTGAACACATTTTTTGCCCAAGAGTCCTTGAACACTAACTTACTATACATACACACTCTTTGCCTTCCCTTCTGAATCCAATTGCTAGCCAAAAGTTCCACAAAAAGATTTTAATATTTTTTTATAATGTTTTTTTTTTACATGTTATGGCTGTTCAGAAGTCCATAATTGACCTACTGAACAAGTTTTTGTCCCTAAGGTCAAAAAGTCACTCATTGACTTTTGACTTTCCTTCTGGTTCCAATTAGTAGCTAAAAGGTCTACAAAAGGTTTGAATTTTTTTTATTTTTTTTTAGATATAATGGCTGTACAGAAGTCCATATTTGACCTACTGAACAAATTTTTGTCCCAAAGGTCAAAAAGTCACTCATTGACTTTCCTTCTGGTTCCAATTAGTAGCTAAAAGGTCTACAAAAGGTTTGAATTTTGTTTTTGTTTTTTTGTTTTTTTTTACACATTATGGCTGTACAAGAAGTCCATATTTGACCTACTGAACATGTTTTTGGACTAAGAGTCCATAGACAATAATTTACTATGCATACTTATAGTTCCCTTTCAGTCGGTCACGTTCGACGTACGTCGGAACTGACCGACGAATTGGGATCTGTTCTCAGAGACCAATCTACTTCGAGTGTATTAGAAACGAGCCAATGCAAATTGGCATGCGATCACGCATTCCACGCACCGCCCCGCGTCGCGGGTATAAATACGGAAGTGGAAGTGCCGCATACCGCTTTCAACTTCGGAGCCGAGCTTTAATGTTCCTACGAAGAGTGTGTTTACAACGAGTTGGTGAAAATCTCAGGAGAAGATCTGCTAACCTGTTCCGGTGTCGGTGTGACGGTGCTGTACAGCGGTGGTCGTGTTCCAGAGGGAGATTGTCGGTTCGCTGGGCGTTTCCTCTGAGTGCTTGCAGTGGGCTTGCACCTTTAAACCACTGCAAGCCGCGGCTTCCCCTGTGTGCCTCGGCACGTTTCGGAGCGGTTTTCTCTTCTCTCCTATCACTAAAAGAGCAACACGGTTTGACCCTGCGTCTTTTTCAAGATGTCATTCAAACCGTGTGTTTGTGGATGCCGTCGGTATCTATCTCCAGTTGACGGGCACGATCGCTGTCTCTCGTGTTTGGGCGTTCAGCACGCAGAGGCGGCTTTCGTGGATGACTCATGTTCGCACTGCGCGAACATGACCATCGCAGTGTTACGGTCTCGTCTCCAATACCTCAGAAGGGGTGGAGTCCCATCGTGCATCCCCCGATCTAGTGGTCCTCCCGCTGCAAAGCAGAGGGCTGCTACTTTGGCTGATGCCTTTGGGGGAGATCTGAGGGTTACTGTGAGGGCACCCCCGCCGGGTCACCAGGCTCCTCGGGCCCCTCCCCCCTCAGCTGCGCCGGTAGAGCTTCCGGTAGAGCGCGCTGGTCCTTCTCATGGGGGGCCAGCCGTCTCTTTCGGGGCTCCATCTGAAGATATTTTATCGATAGCTGCATCGGGGGACGAGCTAATGGACTCCGGGGATGAAGATGCGGCTGCGTTACCCCCTTCGGGTGTGGTAGCGTTGCCCGTATCTGACCCAGAGCTCACGGCTATGCTTTCCCGGGCCGCCGCGAGTGTCGGGCTCGAGTGGAACCCTCCACCGTGTCCCGAACCCTCGCGGCTGGACGATTGGTTTCTCGGGGCGGATCGTGCTGGTTCTCAGCGCCCTGCCCCAGTTCCTTTCTTTCCGGAGGTGCATCAGGAGCTCACGAAGTCGTGGACAGCGCCTTACAACGCTCGTTCACGATCGACTGACTCCTCCGTCCTCACTACCCTCGATGGTGGCGCAGCTAAGGGTTACGTGGGGGTCCCTCCAGTCGAGCGGTCGGTTGCGATGCAACTGTGTCCTAAGACCGCTGCGGACTGGCGTGGGCACCCGCGTCTCCCCTCCCGGGCGTGTAGGTTCTCGTCCAACCTATCGGGCAGAGCCTACGCAGCCTGTGGAGAAGCTGCGTCATCTTTGCATGCCATGGCGCTCCTGCAGGTCTACCAGGCCAAATCGCTCAAGGATCTGCACGAGGGTAGTTCCGACCCAGGGGTTATGCAGGAACTGCGTACCGCGACGGACCTCACCGCACGCACCCTGGGTCGGGCGATGTCCACTCTGGTGGTCCAGGAACGCCACCTTTGGCTGAACCTGGCGGATATGCGTGAGACCGACAAGGTGCGGTTCCTCAACGCCCCTGTCTGCCAGGCCGGCCTCTTCGGCGACGCCATCGAGAACTTCGCCCAGCAGTTCTCGGTGGCCCAGAAGCAGACGGAGGCTATCAAGAACATCCTGCCCCGACGACCTGCTGCTGCCTCCACCCAGTCGTCGGCCGCAGCACCTCCGTCTGCTCGTCGCCGAGGGCGTCCTCCTGCGGCTGCCTCCGCCCCTGCCAAGCCGAAGCAGCAGCCATCACAACCGGCGAAGCAGGGTGCCAGTCGTAAGGGGGCCGCCCAACCCGCGTCAGGGCCTGCTAAGTCGGCAGGCAAGCGCAAGGGCAAGCGGCCCTGACGTGGGGAGTCCAGGGAGAAGAGGAGCTGCTCCAGGGGAGATGGTGTCCACACCTCTCCTCCCCCCGGAGGAGGACCGGGGGGAGAATGTCAACTCGGCTGGTTTTCAACATCTGCCCACATTCTCAATAAAAGAGCAGTTTCCTCCCTCCCTGAACTCCGAGAGGGATAGGTTGGCGGTGTGCGACGCCCCCGGGCCTTGCCACTCCTTTCCTTCCCTCTCACCCCTCGCCAGGGGGCAGCAGAGTGGGCACCGAGGACGCCCCCGGGCCTCCTCACCCACACTCTGCCCCACCTGGAGTACTCAGACAACACTCCGGGCTGCCTCCGGGCCTCCCGAGTCGGGTCTGAGTGCTCCAACCCGCTGCCTCACCCCTGGTACGTCTGTGGTGCCGATGATCCCCCTTGTACGGTCTTTGGGGGCCTGGCTTGGCCTCCCCAGACCGTCTCGCTGGCTCATCCGTACCGTCAGACTCGGCTATGCGATTCAGTTCGCACGCCGGCCACCCAAGTACAGGGGCATCCTCTTCACCTCAGTGCGGAGTCAGGATGCCCATGTCTTGCGGTCAGAGATCGATGTCCTGCTGGCGAAGGGCGCGGTCGAGCCGGTTCCTCCAGCCGATATGAGGTCGGGGTTTTACAGCCCCTACTTCATTGTACCCAAGAAAGGGGGTGGGTTAAGACCAATCTTGGACCTGCGCATTTTGAATCGGGCCCTGCACAAGCTCCCGTTCAAAATGTTAACGCAGAAACGCATTTTCCAGTGCATCCGTCCCCAAGATTGGTTCGCAGCAATCGACCTGAAGGACGCGTACTTTCATGTCTCTATCCTTCCTCGACACAGACCGTTCCTGCGTTTTGCGTTCGCGGGGAGGGCATATCAGTACAAAGTCTTGCCCTTCGGGCTGTCCCTGTCGCCTCGCGTCTTCACGAAAGTCGTAGAGGCAGCCATTGTTCCGCTCAGAGAACGCGGCGTTCGCTTACTCAACTATCTCGACGACTGGCTTATTCTCGCCCAGTCTCGGGAGCAGTTGTGCGAACACAGGGACATGGTGCTCAGTCACCTCAGCCTGTTGGGACTTCGGGTCAACCGAGAGAAGAGCAAACTCTGCCCCACGCAGAGGATCTCTTATCTCGGTATGGAGTTGGATTCGGTCAGCCGGACGGCGCGCCTCACTCCAGAGCGCGTCCGGTCAGTGTTGAACTGCTTGAATACGTTCAATGGCAGGACAGCGGCCCCACTGAAACTTTTTCAGAGGCTCCTGGGGCATATGGCATCCGCAGCCGCGGTAACGCCGCTCGGATTGCTTCATATGAGGCCGCTTCAGCGCTGGTTACACGACCGAGTCCCGAGATGGGCGTGGCACAGCGGTCAGTACCGGGTCCCAGTGACTCCTTACTGTCGCCAAACCTTCAACCCGTGGTCAGACCCCTCGTTTCTCCGGGCCGGTGTGTCCTTAGAACAGGTGTCAAGGCATGCTGTGGTCTTCACAGATGCCTCTTCCACGGGTTGGGGGGCCACGTACAACGGGCACGTGGTTTCGGGTCTGTGGACGGGACCCCAACTGCGTTGGCATATCAATTGCCTAGAGCTTCTGGCGGTACGGCTTGCCCTGGCCCGGTTCAGGAAACCGCTCCAGGGCAAACACGTACTGGTCCGCTCGGACAGCACTGCGGCCGTTGCATACATCAACCGACAGGGTGGTCTACGCTCCCGTTGCATGCTCCAGCTCGCCCGCCATCTCCTCCTGTGGAGTCAGAAGTTTGTGAGGTCACTTCGTGCTATTCACATCCCAGGTGCGCTGAACCAGACAGCCGACGAGCTCTCTCGTCAGTCGACACCTCCGGGCGAATGGCGACTCCACCCCCGGAGCGTCCAGCTGATATGGGACCACTTCGGGGTTGCACAGGTAGACCTGTTCGCTTCCCCGGAGTCGACCCATTGCCAGTGGTACTACTCCCTGACCGGAGGTACCTTAGGCATAGATGCACTGGCGCACAGCTGGCCCCGGGACCTACGCAAATATGCGTTTCCCCCAGTGAGCCTTCTTGCACAGACTCTGTGCAAGGTCAGGGAGGACGAGGAGCAGGTCTTGTTAGTTGCGCCCTATTGGCCCAACCGGACCTGGTTCCCCGAACTCTCACTCCTCGCGACAGCCCCTCCCTGGCCGATCCCCCTGAGGAAGGACCTTCTTTCTCAGGGACGGGGCACTCTATGGCACCCGCGTCCAGACCTCTGGAAACTCCATGTCTGGTCCCTGGACGGGACGCAGAGGTTCTAGATGGTCTACCACAAGCAGTGGTAGATACCATCGCTTCAGCTAGAGCCCCCTCTACGAGGCGCCTCTATGCTCTGAAGTGGAACCTGTTCGTCGTTTGGTGCTCTTTCCCGCCAGGAAGACCCCCGGAAGTGTTCGATTAATGTCGTGCTTTCCTTCCTGCAGGATGGGTTGGAGCGGCGGCTGTCTCCCTCCACCCTCAAAGTGTACGTCGCTGCAATAGCGGCGTATCACGATGCAGTAGACGGTAAATTCGTAGGTAAGCACGACTTAATCGTCAGGTTCCTCAGAGGTGCGAGGAGACTAAATCCTCCTCGTTCTACCTCGTTACCCTCTTGGGACTTATCCCTGGTGCTTAGAGCACTCCAGGGTCCTCCATTTGAGCCTTTGCAGTCAGTCGAGCTAAAAAACCTGTCCATGAAGACAGTCCTCCTGACCGCATTGGCCTCAATCAAGAGGGTGGGGGACCTGCATGCGCTTTCGGTCGACGAATCGTGCCTAGAATTCGGGCCGGCCAACTCTCACGTTGTCCTGAGACCCCGGCCTGGATATGTGCCCAAGGTTCCTACCACTCCCTTCCGGGACCAGGTAGTGAACCTGCAAGCGCTGCCTTCGGAGGAGGCAGACCCAGCCCTAGCTTTGTTATGTCCCGTCCGCGCTCTTCGCGCTTACGTTGACCGGACTCAAAGCTTCAGATCCTCACAGCAGCTCTTCGTCTGTTACGGAGGTCAGCAGAAGGGAAAGGCTGTCTCCAAGCAGAGGTTGGCCCACTGGATAGTGGATGCCATTGTCTTGGCTTACCAGTCCCAAGACGTACCTTGCCCGTTCGGGGTGCGAGCACATTCAACAAGGAGTGTTGCTTCATCCTGGGCGCTGGCTCAAGGTGCCTCGCTGACAGACATTTGTAGAGCTGCGGGCTGGGCGACACCTAACACGTTCGCTAGATTTTATAGCCTCCGTGTAGAGCCGGTATCTTCCCGCATCCTCGCCCCCCAGGGCCAGTAGCGCTAAGTACCCGTTCTAGTGTCGGCTTGCAACGCCACTCCCGCCTTCGGGCCGGATACGTGCGTCTATTCTTGCTCCAGTTGTGTTCCCCGGAAACGGCTAACCCTGTGAGTTCCTCCGTCACCCCTGCGGTGCCAGACGTTGCGGCCCTCTGGCGCCAGGCCTGCACCCGTATGCTTGTGGAACGTGTGTGTAGG